>OMKX01108808.1:0-11085 GCA_900302425.1 Brosme brosme
ACACACACACACACACACACACACACACATACCAAGGAATAATAGTGTGTAAATAGCATTTAATAGGTTGGGATTGACACCACATATTAAAATATGAGGGTTCAAATATACGGTACCACAAAAGACCCAACAGATGCAATTTATTATCTCATCATGCATTGGTTGGATCAAATTGTCGTAATAAAATGTACCACTTACTGAATTAAATGATCATATCCCAATCCTACCATATTAAGTTATATGTGCTCATTAAGCCTGTGACATCTATATACCATCCGTCTGTTGCCTGTCTGTCTCTCTGGCTACAATCAGAGGGGTTTATTTGGTCTGTTACACATCTTAATCCCACTCTCTACATTGTTTCCCTTGGCTACACTTACTACACTAGGACATGGAAATAGAACAGTCATTATAAAAAGTTAAACTATGTTTAAGAATTGAGGTTGTACTTTACACTTCTTTTTCTGGCAGCAGATCTGTCACCTATTTTCACCAATTCTTCCTTGCAGTGGAAAACTGGTGGAAACTTGTTTTTTCCACCCTGAGTTTCACCAAAGAAATAACCTTGTTCCCATTTGTTCACAACTCATCCTGGAACGCGTTTCAGATATTCCGTCGTCGAATCATTTGTCAAAACACTTTCTACTACTTTATACCACGTTGTATACCATAATTCTCCTTGTCTTTTTTCTGCTTGGCAAGTTCTTATTTTTCTTAAGAAAGAAAGAGAACGCTCTTCAATTCATGACCGTCTCTCAGCCTATCAAACAAATAATATTGCATCTGTTGTAATTTTGGCAGTGTTATATGCTGTATATAATATTTTCCATTTCAATGAACAACATATGAAATAAAATAACTACTTCCACACTATGCCCGCAATGTTTTCGGAATGACCCACACTATTTCAAATTAGTTCATTGCACACACGGCTATATACGTCAAGAAGGACAAATTGCGACCGAGGACTGCTGGGTAAAAAAAACAAAAACAAAGTCATTGTGAAACATTATCTAATCTAATTCATTCTTAAGGAAAACAAGCAGGAGATCGATTGCCCTGCGTGTGTGTGTGTGCTGAGAGTCTTGTTTACTTGGCAAATCCTTCATTGATAAGATCACCTCCGCTGAGTTTAATTGCTTTGACAGGGTGACATTTTGGTGGCGCGAAGCCTTCTGAGAGGCCGTTTGACTTTTCCTTCGTCGTCTGCTAGGGCTTAGCGACGTGTGGACGGCTAATGATGGCACTGCCAATTACTTTGGTTGCAAAAAGAAAGGGGAGCAGGTGTTTGTGTGTGCATGCGTGTCTGTGTTGTATTTTTACGGTGTGTGTGTGTGTGTGTGTGCATGCATGTGTGTTGGATTTGTACGATATGTGTGTGTGTGCGCATGCGTGTGTGTGTTGTGTTTGTACTTTGTGTGGGTGTGTGGGTATGTATTTGTACAGTGTGTGTGTCTGTGTGTGCATGCGGTGTTCTGTATTAGTACGATATGTGTGTGTGTGTGCGCATACGTGTTGTATTTGTACTATGTGTGTGTGTGTTGTATTTGTACAACGTGTATTAAATGTGTGTGTGCATCCGTATTGTGTTGTATTTGTATGGTATGTGTGTGTGGGTGTGTGTGAGAGAGGGAGACACAGAGAGACGAGATCCAGCAAGACAACAAATAATGTGCCTCCGTTACTATATTTGTGTCTCATCTAGAGATCATTTGAATATTGGTTTTCACACATTGTTTTGATGACATGCCTCAGGTGCATCCCACTTTTTACAATTACAGTGTCTTCCAATCTTTTTCTTTTTTAATCCTCTGATATTTAGACAGTGCGAGCTCTCGTCCTCGTACTCCTGTAGCAGGGGTTGCGGGGCTGGTTGTGTGCGTATTCCATTGACATGTCAATTGTTCTTCAATCCACTTGCATGACCTTTGGAAGGGCAAGGTAAGTCATCTCGACTCTATCTCCAGAGATAAACAGCATGAGCTGGATCGTGGTTCCCTGCGTGATGCGAGGCGTCATCGTGTCCTTGACTGCACGGCGAGGGCAGAACGCGTACAGTGAGGCAGAAGATTGAAGCGTTTTGCTTGCAGAGGTAACTGTTGGCCCCCATCTTGTCCTTCAGTGGTGCGGCCTTCTGGGGGAAGTACAAGGTAGGGGGCAGTACCCTGTCTGCCTTAATGGTAATGCACATGATGTGCATGGAATATTGAGTGCATGTTGTAAACTGTAATGCTGTGCATGTATGTGTATACTACATAGAATCATGTTTTGGTCATGTTTCTTCTAAGCTTCTTTATCATCTTCTCTATCTGACAGCTAAACAAACAGAATGTAAAGTGATGCCTTAACAAAGGTGACCGAACAAAATACAACTAATTAGCCATTATTATCACTATTGAGAATAGGTTGAAGATACTTATATGGAAATATAACAAAATCAAAATATTACAATGTATACTATATAATACTATATTGTAATATGTATAAATATATATATTCATTTATTTTATTTGACATATTTTATATATTTTCATATATAATTACTACTGCAATATAATAACTACTGCAATTATGTCCACTTACACTTTCAGCCATGATTAAAGTGTTTAAACTCACAGTTTATCGGTCATATGTTTAGATATGGCGGTTTGATTATCGTCTAATGAAATGTGTGCTGGGGGGTAAAATCATTCCGGCACAGGAACCGGATAAAACTGTTTTGAGAACTAATAAGGAAGATCATTGAGGATATGGCTAATTAAAATATGATTAAAGTCTAAGTGTTAGCCCCATGGTTACACAACTACCTGATACTTTTTAATATGAGTGTATGAGTCTGTATGAGCGTTAGAATCTCGGACCCCGCCATCAACATCAACCGCTGCCCAGAGAGAGCGCCTCACACACCTTGACGTCGCTGTGCCTTCGTGGTGACACTGATGAGTGTACTAAAAGGCAATTTGACATTGTGAAAAGAAGGCAACCTGCGTCCGGAGGAGTGTGGGACCTTCACAGGGTGGTTGGCGGTGACTGGTAAACACTCTTTTTTTTTACTTGTGTTTTCTCTTAATAAAGGTTTTATTTCATTAACGGCGATAAAACGGCATCAATAACTACGTCGAAGATCATACGAGACATATTACCATTTTTAAAAACAAAACAAAAAATAGATTTTGTGCTCACTACCCCTTGGAAGAACAAATAAGGGACACAGATTTAGATCATGTTTAGAATGCAATGGCAGATTTTTTAATTTAACCTGAGGTAGATAAGAACGGGCAAATTGATCTCGTATATGCATATATGTGTTTTTGCCTCGTTTCTTTTTTCTACTCTTGGAAACAGAGCTGCACAATATACCACAAGAACATGTTTTAGAACAGCTGACTGTACTATACAACTTTTTGTATTTGTGTGCATCTACCATCTTTATGGGTATGATTTTAGTCTAGCCATAAGGTAAATGGACATCCCACCTAATTATGAACATAAACTCTCGAGTACTTCTTTCTTGACTTACCCAAGAGTATTTATGTGCAGATAATGAAAGGACTGGTTGGATATCTTCATTTTGAATCCAACCAATCTCCATCTGTGTTTAGTAAGATGACGGCCATTGTCATTGCCGCCAAATATGAGGATCACTCCAAACATACCATGAAGCCAAAAGCAAAATGAAGAAAGAAATGGGAAAGATATGGAGATAAATATTTGCCAACATCCATGAAAAAACATCTTTGAGAGGGCCACTCATGGCCCTCTCAAAGAAATAGCAAGTCACAAACAAAGACTTGCTTTGTGCACAACAAGCATCTACGTGTTAGCAGGTTCTTTTGTCTGTGGTCAAGCTTTTTGTTTTGTCAAATTTGTTCTGCAGTCTCTCTCAGGTTCTTCTATATATGTAACGACCCCTTCAACAGCCCAACAACCCATACTCTAAAGATAGTAAGATTGCACAAATAAATGATACAACAAATCCATAAATTAGTCTGTGAAATGCTTTGCGACCACTATCTGACATCTTGAGGCCATTTCCATTTTCTCTTTCCTGGAGCCAGTGTTGCACAATCCCAGATGCTTGTCCTTCCTTCGGCTTGCAGCCAAAGCAACAGTCGTGTCATTCCCTTCTGCAGGGACGTGGTGATTTCACCATCACCGTCATGTAACAGCTGCATGTCCATGAGACTGTAAACCACCAAACACCAATGTAACTAAAAGACAGTATGTCGTTTTGTTTTCATATTCAAATCAGAAAGAGAAAGCGTATTATTGTCAAGCTTTCCAATACACAGACAGTCTTGTGGTGTATTGGTACAGAAGTACAACATGCAAACATGAACTGCAAAATAAAGATATAGAAAAAAGATATTACATAACATATATGAAATATATGCTGAAAGAATCTATGTGCATGAGTACAAACAGGAGCACAGAGACACAGAGAGAGCGTGGGGCCCTATGCTCATTTGATCCCCAGCTCCATGTGTCACTCACACATGCTCCAGTGCCCACAGCCACTGTATCCCTTCTGTTCATCGACAAACAAAGGAGGTGAGATGTGTGTTCAACTACGCTCTGTGATCGAGCAAACTGCTGGACTGAATCCAAGGAGACTGCTACCAAAACATACAGCAGCCTCACTGGACCTCACAGGCAGTGTTCAACATACTGGCCTTTAAGTATGACTAACAAACAGGTTAGATGTGTAGACCCCCAATACACCTGGCATTAGCAAAGGCAATCAGATATTAATTGGATAACACTAAAATGCACACAGCACAATAGTGATCTGATATGTCAGACCTCATCAGGAGGTGGTCTTGGATGCATACCATCACCTCCAACACAAGAGTAAATGTTCCCAACTTCCAAATTGTCATATATAGCTTTCTATTGACATCTTGAACATAAATATCTGCAAGAGCAATATCCGCTATCAATCTGGACACCGGAGTGGCGTGTTAATGCCAGGTGTAAAGGCGGTCATATTGCTTTTGCCCTATTCGATCAAACCAGTGGACGTGATTGGCTATATAATGATGGTTGTTCTGAAGTGAAGGATACAGAATGATTGAAATACATAAAGTACATGAAGTACAAATCAAGCTTAACTGTAGCTCTGGTGCCTACTAACACAGCCAATCAGCAATACACTTTCCTTGTTTTGTAAATTGACTTCATCAGGTCCGTTTCCCCCACTCTCACAGCGTCCCTCCAGCCCTAACACCACCCCCGCTGGGAGAAGCACTCCATCCGCTACCCCGCCTCGAGCCACGCCCCCTTCCGGTCCGAGATATATCAGGCCCATCTCCCCTCTCTCTCTGCCCCCATCCAGCCCTGTTATGTCATCTGTGAGGACCTGCTCTTCCCCTCTGGTTAGTGCAACTGTAATAACCTCTATGCTATTTGGACACTTCATCATCCAGCCTTAAACCTGGACCGAAAACTAAGCTTAAACTTTACTCCAAAACTCTGTGGTGTCGCACAGAGTTCTTGAGTTGCAAAACGTTTTCAGAGACTACCTTCAGTCAATGTCAAAAGTTACAGCTCCTTTTATACGCCTCACTACACACGCTAATTAGGGGAGACAAACTTATCAATTAATTGGGAGCTTTTCATTTATTTTTAATATGACGAGCAAAAAACTCAGTCTTACGCATATAGAAGCCCGACAGCTGCCATGACAATGCACTTAAACATTGACTCATTACAATTATGTCAGCGTATGGCTTCATCCAACTATATACTTCTGGTGTGGGATGCTTTTTAAGTAAAAATAAAAGAAAGCATGTATTCCAAACCACCAATAGGTACGTTTTATTTTCTTACTTTTTCTTTTAACCACAGACCAGATTGATTTATAGAGGAAAAATAACTATTTTTCTTGAACTAAAATGAAGACTGCTGTGTAAAAGGGACAGTGTGCAGATTGTATATCTTTGGTCGATAACTTTTCTACTGTCATTTTGTGTACATGCATATTGCATACAGCGGATAACTCAATTCCCTGTCCTCATAATACTACTTGAGACATAAGCATCGCTAACAACATCTTGGGGGGATAAATAAAAGGTGTTGGGAAATATGGACAATCATTTTGCTCCTGCCATAGAGACGAAGATCCTGCGTTGCAAGCTGTTAGCAAAACCCAACGAGGCCCAGTGGTGCTGCAGGGATGAAGTGGGGACGCGTTACGGTGGCAGCTCCTGAAGTCTGGTGAAATATCGATGCTGGGTTTGATCTTCCCTACCGTCTCTTTCACTCCAAAGGACATGTATAATGTATTTGTATTTGCATATTTGTTGGGAATTGTAGACAAAGCCACCGATGGACGCCAATGTATATAACATAGAAAGCTGAATGCACATTGTATGACAAGATAATGACTACATTGCAAATGAACAGCAAACAAGTTATGTACATTTAGCCCCCCTGTTCTCTTTCAGAATCACAGTAGTCTGGTCCAACATTGCTGATATGAGTGGATGGTTATAGTTAAAGATAAAAGATAAAATAGATTAAAAGAAAGTAACTGTGTGTCTCGAGTCGACCACTTTAGCGTCTGCCGTTGCCTGCCTGTGACTTTGAGTCATGCCCGCAGGGTGAAAGTAAAACGTAAACGTCAGGTGTGTCTGATCAATTCCCTCTACTCTTAGCTTCTGAAGTGTCCCAGTGCCAATCGGAACCACTCACATTTCAGAGAAGCACCTGCTATCTTGAAATATGCACCTTTGGACTAGGCTTGGTGCCCCAGTTGTTTCTCCGTGTCTGAACCAATGGTCCTTGTAGTTCAGCCAATCACAAACAACTTCAATACAAGTTACTTTGAAGATTTGATTATAGTGATTGGTTACTCCTTAAGCATAGGAATTCACTTTATCTAGGGCAGGTATATATACACACAGTCCAAGATTCATGGCTCTGTTTCTCTTCAACATACCTCGTGTTTGGCTGCAACTGTCGGTTTCATGTTCTAGTGGCAAAAAAAACAACTTCAAATTTAATGAAACAAGTCTCGCTGATCAACAGTCTAGCAGGCCAACACATCCGATGGGATTTTTCTTCATCCATTCTTGTGGATGTCTGTCTCCCAGAACCCTCTCAAGCCTCCTTTAATTCCAGCGGTGACTGTACTGACAGTGGAGCAGACAGAAACATGTGCTCCTGACAAGGTAATGGTGGGCAAGTGCCACTCAGTGTCCGGGTCAGTCTGCCTGCTTTAGGCTAACTAACTCCTGCCATAGCACCTGCTCACACACACAGCATACCTCTTCCCTGTGGTGGGACAGGGGTACCAATGTAACAAAGGTAGAGTAGCACAAACAGGGCATTATATTTGGCCTCTTCGTCAGTCAAGGAATGGTCATTTTGCTTGAAGAAAAGACAAAATGCAATATTATCTAATGTTGCACATGTGTTTAATGTCTGTGACCTCCTTTTAATCTTTTCCATTTTTAAAAGATGAAATACTTGAAAGAACGACTCGAATCCCATTTTCTGTGGTTCTGTGCAACCAGACATTACCTTGAATGAAAGCCCAAAGTTTGATCGAGTAGTTTTGTCATCTTTTGCAAGGTGATTGGCAAGGCCTATGGCCATTGCGCTGATTACTTTAAATGTGAATAGTTGATGTGTAACACATTATTTGCCAAATGAATGGCTGTCAAAATTAAGATTGACCTTATATATATTTTTAAACCCATTCCCGAATTATCCAAGGAAGTTCTATGTTTCATTAAACTGTATGATTGGTGAGTACAAGCAAGGTGAAAACCATAATAACCTTGAAGTAATAGCATTTTATTACATCAGGATCTGTCTGAAGTATTATAGTCCCTCATCTCGGTTTAGACATTGTCCAGATGCTGCACTAAATAGTATACTAACTAAACATTAAAAGCATGATTTATGGGTTAAGCCTACCACCTAGACATACTTAATTTCATCTGGATAATTTCAGCATGGGAAATAAGGGTGGAGGAGGTTTGTAATGCTCTGAACTGCATGAATCTTTAATTTTCAGTTTTTTTATGCCAAAACTTCAAGTTTTGGCATTAAACAGAGATGGCTTGAGGCAGTGAGGTCTGCTGTACACAGGTGAACATAATGGACCTCTCCAAAGAAGCAGCGCGCCACAAACAAGGACTGGGTTTGTGCACAAAGATGAAGCATCTATCTACTAGCAGGTTATTTTTCTGTGGAACTGTTTTCTGTTTTGTCAAATTGTGCCATTGTCCCACACAAGGTCCTCTGTTATGTGTAACAACCCCACACCCACCTGGTAGATGTAAGAGACATTGCAAATGGAAAGAGTTCACAAATCAATTAATATGAATAACAAATTCATACATTTGTCTGTGAAATGCCGTGCGACCACTATCTGACCATTTAAAAATACAACCCTGAAGCCACTGTTGCACAATCCCATATGCCTAGCCAGCTTTTGGTTAGCACCCATAGCAAGGATTGTGGGATACCCTTCTGTGGGGAAGTGGTTATTTGACCAACACACTTCATGTAACAGCTGCATGTCCATGAGATGGTAAGCCACCGTACACCAATATAAGTAAAAGCCAGTAGGGGAGAGCCGGGGAGATTGAAACACGGGACGAATGAAACACAGCGATTTCCTCGAAAACCACGCAAGTCTTACACGTCAAATTTGGTCACTATGTTCAGCACGCAAGAATGACCAAACCCGGGAAAGCTTGTGTAATGACATCATACCGCTCAAATGTTATCCCCGTGAACCTGTTTTTGAGTGCCGAAAGTAAAACCTTTTGTGCGGTAGTTTTTTGGAATAAACAGTTGTGTTTTTTGTTTCATGCCATAATAATATGACTATACAACAGCTGAATTAGTACTTAAACATGTCGTTAAGCGCGCAATGTCAGAGTTTTGAAGTTTAGAGGCAAAAAAGGTTTAAATGTCAGTAGTCGCTGTCGGGACGATTGAAACACTGGTTTCAAACGTCCCACACGTCACCACATGCGTAATTGGGGTCACATTGCGTGATCAATACCTGTATAAATCACCGAATTAATAAATGTTTTGCAATGAATAACAACTGCTTTGAATTAATAACATATATTTTGAATGAACAAAACGTGTTTATCACATGCATCAACAGATTATCACCAAAAGAGAGCAAAAAAATGCCAAGAGTGAGAAGGAGAACCACCTCCCGTGGGCTGGCTCCTGCAGCAGTGTATGCCAGGGCCTGCAGTGAAGTCAGTTTGGGGAGCTCAGTGAGGCAGGCAGCATTGGCCAACAATATCAACCACGTCACCCTGTTTTAATCGAAATGTGCATCTTGACAATACGCACAGGACAAAAATAATTTTTTGACCTATTTATATTATGAGAAATTACATGAAATTTTTAGCAATGACGAGTACACTAGTATGTTGTCCGGTATGTTGCATAAAAACAAGAGTAAGGTCAATAGTTTTTGTTTAAAATATGCTGTTTCATTCATCCCGCATATGTGTTTCAAACGTCCCGACTAGGCGGGGCATTTGAAACAAATGTCAATTTACGTTCAAAGTTAAAAAACAGCGCAATCATCCAACATATGTATTAAATTACACTTGTAACTAAGAGAATACACATGTGAGTTGTTGATGACATGATAAAATTATTTGTATACGTCACGTCATCTTTGAAAAAGACGTTTAAAGGGACACTTCACCGATTCAGAACCGGAATGCTATCATTATAAAATCGCTTTTGTAATATACTTTTTTTTATTTATTTTTTTATTTTAACCCAGTCTTCCCTTGGCCCAGATTTCCTGATCTAATTTTCTCCTGAGATGACGTCAAATGACGCGTTTGACGCGTTTGACGCGTCAAATGACGCGTTTGACGTCATCTCAGGAGAAAATGACATCAGGAAAGATGGGCCAAGGTAAGACTGGGTTAAAAAAATAAATCAAAAAATAAAAAATGATATTACAAAAGCGATTTTATAATGATAGAATTACGGTTCTGAATCGGTGAAGTGACCCTTTAACTGAAAAGTGTTTCAATCGACCCGGCTCTCCCTACTTGTAAAGTGCTTTGAGTGGCCACTGCTTAGAAAAGCGCTATATAAATGCAGTCCATTTACCATTTACTTGCATGTCAATCAAGACCTCTTCCTGACAAGTAGGCGGTTCTTGACACAGTTAATCAACACTGTTTCCCAGACTTTCCGTATGGCAAGGCTTTCTCTACGAACCTGTGTCTTTGAGTACTTTTAGTCATGCAGCAGAGGCTTTTATTCATTGTAAGCTTGTAGGCTGATTCCCTAGAGGTGAAATCGAAGACCCATTTCACACTGCACCTGGGAGTCCAATATTTCATTTATTTTTCAATCTCCAATGTATTTAATACATTGAATAACCATAGCTCTTCGCTACCAAACACAATTAGTGTTAAGTGCCCCTTGCATGGTTTCTATCGCAACTCAGGTCCCCTGCTGCAATTTCGGCCACATAGAAAAAGCGATCGCAATAATAATCTTTGTTTGCTGGAGGTTTTGCCTGGTGAGGATCGATTTGAGTCTTTAGTTACTCTTAAAAGAACCGAATGCATGTTTGCTGAACATCAACCACTAGTCGCTAAGCTATCTTTGTGCAACAGTGGATTGTGGATGAGATGATGGCTCATTCAATGCCAGTTCAATTCCTCTATTGTATGCACCGATGAAAGCCAGAGTCACCTAAAGGATTCATTTATGTTTTCTCTCATGTGACTTCATGGCGTTCAACCTGATCCAACCTGGATCAGGTTGGATACAGCTGTGTTATAAGCAACACAGCTGTGTACAAAGACAACTGGCCAGTTGGGGAATACAGACAATACTTAACAATAGTTCCATAAAGTACAAAGAATATACACAATGTGTGTTTAGGGTAGCTAATGTGCATGCGTGTGTGTGTCTGTGTGTGTCTTTGTGTGTGTGTGTGTGTGTGTGTGTGTGTGTGTGTGTGTGTATGTGTGTGCGTGCCTGTGTGTATGTGTGTGCGTGCGTGGTATCAGGTGTAGAGAGGTTTTGTGGACGGTCGGTCGTGCATGGAGAACACAGCTAATGTGAGAGGGA
>OMKX01108871.1:0-10042 GCA_900302425.1 Brosme brosme
AGATTCCCACCTGCTCCTTAATGACCTGTATCTGAATTCACGGTAAGCCACTTTGGATAAAAGCGAATACTCAATGACTGAATGTCATTCACATCACACTTTGATTAGACAACAGCAGACAGCGTATTTTACTCTGTAGCAAGGTTTATGCCACTGCTGGGGATTGAATTTGTGGATTGAAGGGACAGTTCGCTGTAAAAAAATCTACTTTATACCCACTTCCAAACAAATACATGAAAGACCCAGCAGGCCTTTCACAAACTTCTAAATGGTTCTTGTGCACCAGCTTCCTTGCTTTTCTTTAGGCGCTAACTACAGTATGTGTCCAAGACTCAGATGTGTCAAGCGTCAACGCAAGAGAGAGCTAATCAGAGCAAGACGTCTATTCATCGCCTCTGTTAATCATGCTCCTCTCTTGCAGCTGCACCTGCTCCTCCAATAAGCCATGCCGCCCCACCTGCAGCCGATGTCACAGCTGTGAAGCTGTTGGTTTTAACTTATTTTTTGACATCACAGTTAGACATCTATTGATAATACTCCTCTTCTAACATCACGGTAAGAATCGGTTACATTGGTTAGTATTCCTTTTCTGACTTCACACTTAAAAATGTATAGGTTTAATACCGCTCTTCTAACATCACAGTTAGAAATCTGTTGGTAAATACCCCTCTTCTGACCACAGTTAAAACATGTTGGTTAATACTCCTGAAGAAGTTAGGATCATTCAAATCAGGGTGCAGTTTTGAATTCTGATTCTTCATAATAGACCATAGAGTCAAGACACATGTTCAATCCTTTATTCGTGGGCTCCTGCAGGAAACCCCAACAACCAGCCCCAACCTGCGACATGGTTGACTATCTACTTGTCACTCTCACACACTGTTTCTCTGTCTCCCATTATGTGTCACTCTCTCCCATTATGGGTCCTCTCCCATTATGTGTTTAATTCATCACAAACAACAGTATATCAAAGCACATGACAAGGGCGGGGCTATCGGATACCTTCCAATCATTACCTGTTTTCTAAGTTAAACATACAAAAAGGTGTAACCCTCTGTTTCCTATTGGTTTACAGTTATACATAAAAGGCCAATCACATACCGCCTACACCCTCTTTAGGTTGGACAATTGGTGGGGTGTGATACCTGGGTAAGGTTTGCACCCAGACCTGTTAGTCTGTGGGGGATCTATTGGTGGATTGTAGGATGAATGTTTGTCAGGGAGGGGGATAAAAACAGGATGAAGACGAAACATATTTACTGTCTGATCAACTAACAGAGGGGGTCAGAGACAGGGGACTGGCAGGGAGGGGGATGAGGGCAGGGCAAAGATGTCATCATATTGAGTGTTGGGTCAACTAACCGTGGGGGTCAAAGACATTCCTCTCATTCCTTTCATGACATCACAGTTAGAAATATATTGGTTAATGCCCGTCTTCTGACATCACAGGTAGAAATTCAGTGGTTAATACCCCTCATATGACATCACCGCTAGAAGGCATTGGTTAATAGTATAATACACCACCTCTGAAATTACAACTGGAATGCCAGTGGTTAATATTCCTCTTCTTACATCTTCACTAGAATACCATTGGTTTATATCCCACATTTGACATCACAGCTAGAATGCCATTGGTTAATGCTACTCTCCTGACATCACAACTCGAATTTCCATGGTGAGTTTTTGTACAGCTGCTGAATCAAGTCTAATTAATGTGGTCCTTGGCACAATGGTCCTTGGGAGTCCACAGTCTCCAGCTGGCTCATCTGGAGATGTACTTGCTGTCTGTCATTGTCCCTGGAGATTGTGAAGCGGCCCTGGACTGACTCAGAGTAGGACTTGGTGCTCCCACTAGGTCCTACGATATATGCAATCCATTCCAGTCCCTTCCCTTCTTTCTGCCTGATCCAGACAAAATCACTACTAGTTGATAGTCCAGAATATGTGCATGTCATTGTATGTGACTCCCTCGGCTTTGCAACAACTGGTTCAGATTGTGTTATTGTCTGGGCACATAAACCTGTATGGAGACAAAGCAGCAACATTAATTACAACTAACAGCCATTGAAAAAAAGTGAACAAAAATAGAATAGAAGATACAACTAGAATGAATAAATGATCCTGCTAACCTGCCAGGCCACAAATCAGGAGCAGAAACAGAGAACGCTCCATTATTCTGAACTTGAATGTTCAACTGAAGCTCAGCCTTCACGTCAAACGATCACCACCTTCCTTAAACCCTTCACCAGAAGGCTTTATGTAGAGATGAGAAGAATGGAAATTTCCCTCAACCCCGCCTCCGTATAAGCTGTGCTAAACAGTATTGTGCACAAAGCTCTAGCGCTGATATAACACGGATATATCAATATTAAATATTCTACTTAAAGGTAGAACCTAATTGTATTTAATACTGTAATAGTATATGTGTAATATTGATAACCATTATAGCATGAAATTAAAGACTAATTGCGAGGCATAGTAAGTACATCATTATGAAAATATCATTATTTTTGCTTGAATTACTTCACCGCGACTACTCTGAAGGACATTAGCTAGTTAGGGAAGCAGCTGTGGCCAGGACTGCTTGGCCTGGCTAAAGGAAGTTGCTTAAACAGTCATGCTACTTCCTGTTATTTAACTAAATTAAATTGACCAAAACGGAATTCACATTTATCAACTGTCTCTACAACTAGACATTAGATCTCTATAATGAGACAATGAGGTATCTTAGTGTATAACAAGTGTATAAAGCACTAAATGTTGATGAGTTATCATTAATTAGGCCTACATTATGGTCAGTTTATTTTTAGTTTATAGGAACCTGTGGGACTATATTTGTAGCAGTACTACCTGTTGAAACTGTGGGACTGGCTATGTGCAGCACTACGTGTTGAACCTGTGGGGCTGGCTATGTGTAGCAGCACTACATGTTGAACCTGTGGGACTGGCTATGTGTAGCAGCACTACATGTTGAACCTGTGGGATGGGCTATGTGTAGCAGCAGTACATGTTGAACCTGTTGGACTGGGAATTTGTAGCAGCATGCTAGGGGCCTGTACCTCTGTGTACGGCGTACACAGTAATACACACCATCATCTTCAGGCAGTGGATTTGGACCTTTAATCGTCACTTCTCCTGTGTGTGTGTGTTTCCGCTGTAGCTGAACTTGTTCTTCAGATTGTTATTCTGGCGAAGAGTCCCACCACCCCATTGGTGGAAGATCCACTCCATTGGTTTTCCTTCTGTGTGTCTGATCCAACCTGTTGCGTAGCTGCCATCAGTCAAGGAATAGCCGGAGACCTGACAGCTGATGGACAGTGGCTGTCCAGATCTCAGGACCAAGGAGTGTGGCTGGATCAAATCTAGACTGAAGACACCTGTAAGAAGACACTACAAGTCAGCACCGCAGGGGCAACTCATTCTCCACTGGATTACTTTGTGTTTTCTCTTAATGTAGCAGCAGGGAGACACTCACAGGATCCAGCCGAGAGCAACAGAAGCAGTGCAGAGAACATGGTTTCATGTGGAGGAGGTGCTGACGGAAGCTGTTCACTCTTACTGGCAGTCAGAGAGGTACACAGGTCTCTTTATGTACCCTAAGGCTCATTTGCATGGAGTATATATTCTCATTTGAGTATGCAGAAGAAGTATAAACATTCAAATATATTGAATGACTTGTGGTAAATTAGAAATGTGGATGTAATGATATAATATAATTTAAATGAATATGATATTAACTAATTAACTATATTTAAAAAAGCAATTACATATTTTTTATAGGCCTATATGTATTTGTGTGTTTATTTTATATACTGAAGTGATTCAGTTATGGGGTTTGCACCTTCAGTTAGGTTGTTTTTGTAAAGTCTGGACTATCATAACAAAAGATGCACGTATTTTAGTGAACTTTGTGTTATTTATTATCTTTTCTGTTTAGATTCTGCCTTTTAGAAAATCCAGAAAATATAAACATAATTGATTATACAAACATGAATACCTGTAACACTTGTAACTTTGAACACTCTTTTAAATAGGGCTACAGGAATGTCTGCTGTAAAAATCGAGTAATAAATACCATAATTGTATTTTATTGAGACTCTTCTGCAACAGTGACGGGGTGTTTAACTGTTCACAAACAACGTCCATTAGGGGAACACATTTTGACCCGTTCAGTATCAAACTGTTGAGCTCCCTTTCCTGGAGTTTTTGAAGGCAACTTGCGTTGTTCTGTGTCGCTGGTGTTTGGCAAGCGAGCACAGTAATACACAGCTGAATCCCTCTCTTGCACAGTCTGGCTTCTTAAAGAAACAGAGTCACTAGTTGAGTCACAAGAAATATAAGTAACGAGAATATCCCGTTACTTTACAGGTAAGGACCAATGGCTCTGTCGTTCTCACAACGACAGCGTCAGGCTGGGAAGGTTCCAAGCCATGAACACCTGCATAATAGAAAATGAATAAGTTTTAAAATGATTAATTGCCAGTAGGCCTACATTTCCTTAACCAAATGTCATACTTACAGACGGCGCATTTTTAAAGCAAAAGCAGAACTACGTGAAACATGATTTGTGGTGTAGTTTTAGTCGTATAAAAGTGTATTTTCTCTACCCCCGAGGACTAAGAGGACTTGACAGTGTTGAACACAGACACTGGTTATGTAGGACAAAGAGGGTGTAGATTTGCATTTTGCAAAAGGGGCAGAACTTGTTATGTGTAGGTCAACAGGTCCGATTTCACTTAAGAACCACATTTGACTATTTTGTCATTTAGCCATGGCTGTATTAAGACTCCATGCTGCCCCAGGGCAAGTGCCCACCCACCCCAACCCTGGGGCACACAAACCAAACCTATCCAAAGGTGTGTATTGGTCCTTAAGTAGAAATACTTTCTTACTGGATACCTTCTCAAGTATCTGTAGGCTACTTTAATTGATTGTTTTTGTATACATCATTTTTGCTTACTACTACTCCACTACATTTTCCATCAATTGATGTAACATAGAAGGAACATTGCGGAGGGGATCAAGTAAGTTGTGAGAAAATATCCGCAAGACAGGGGGA
Organism: Brosme brosme; assembly: GCA_900302425.1. Classification (NCBI taxonomy): domain Eukaryota; kingdom Metazoa; phylum Chordata; class Actinopteri; order Gadiformes; family Lotidae; genus Brosme; species Brosme brosme. The sequence continues at coordinate 5,060 of OMKX01108871.1, forward strand.
TGCTACCGTTTACCCCTCTGAAGTGCAGTTCATTTTCCAGAACTCACTTATTCTCACAAACTAAATAATAAATGCAGAGGCCTATGTTGTTAATTATGTTTAACGTGAAATGATGTTATTTTAATCATAACATGCAGAACTACAGTTGTGTTATCTTCTGTTGACCATACTGAAATAGCATTACTGATTTCAAACAGGTAACCTATCGGCCGTTATATGGAGAGAGTTTTGCCTCATAATTATTAAAACTAGGAGTCAACTTGAGTAAACCTTTATTTTATCCGAACATAAGTACATCTTAAAATACATGAAAATTACATGAGAATAAAGACTGTTTTAATCCAGAGGCAAGTGACTAAATACTTTGACTCAATGCTGCTTTGCCTCTCCAGGTATTTATGGTAACAGCATCTCAAACCTTCCCTGCACATATTCTGTAATATCAACTGGTTCTGCTTCTAGAAGTTACCAGACTATATTTTTATTTCGTCAAAACTGCCTTTCTATTGGCACGTTTCAGAACAAAACAATGATATCCAAATTATGATAATGTTCTAGTGATGAGCGGATTCTTTTATTATTCTACGAGGGTGTGCTTTCACGTTCCTTCATGTTGTGTCATAGTCTAAGGCCACAGGGAGTATGTGAATGATGTGTCCCTACGGTCAACACTGAACTGGGGTGAAGGCCTTCCAGTCCTCTGCTCCCTCTGCTTGGAACTGCCTTGAAAAAGACCTGAACCTGGGGGAATAGTTCTCCCTTGGATAATTCAAATTCCTCACAAACCACCATGCCACCATACACTTCTGGGAGTTGGATCGGTTTTAGTAATTTCAAAACAGATCTTAACTTTCTGTTGTGTGTATGTTCCCTTTCGTTTGTTAAACATGTTACATTTTTGCATGTTTTTTACAGTGTGTACGTTAACTTACATACAATAATTATAATCATTATTGGTATTATTCCTTTTTTATTTCAAAAAGTGTTACTAAGATGTATTACTATAAATATCATTCTTAATCTTTGCTTTTTTTAAAAATAACATTTGTATCATATAAAATATTACGTGATAATAAAGGCTGCTTTAAGATCGAAACTTTGTGTTATTGTGTGTATGCTGTCTGTCTTGTATGGAACATGATACATGTAGGCCTTCCTTTTTAGTTTTTTAATAAAATGTTATGTTTGCTGTCTTTTGATAACATTTTATATGCAGGTCTACATTTGGAATGATGTAAAGCATGTCATTTGTCTAATAATAAGCTGTTGTATGTATTCTGTCTTGTACTACAATTATATATGTCTGGCTGCTGCAATGTTTCCAGGTCCAGCTGGGAAAATCTATAAGGCAAGTCTGTTAATTAGAATTAAAATGTAAACATGTTATATGTCTGGCTAATGCTATCTTCTCCTGGTCCCGGTCAGACGATGCATACGTTAACTGTGGTTTTGTGAACAAATATATTTTCCTATTTATACAGGACAACAAGTCAGTAAGTAAGTCATTAACTTTCTGACTAACTGATCGATTAATGTGAATTACTAAATAGTGGTTCCAGAAACATTGGCATTCAGCTATGACTGTATTTATCAGCTGATGTTCATGATTCAAATAATCTGATTTGAATGATGAGTTTGGTTTAGAGCTCCCCCTCTGGAGGGTTCATGGTATAACACCTCACGGTTGAAGGGTTTTTGTTCATCCTTTACAACCGTTTCTAACACTGTGGTCTCCGGCCCAGTAATACACAGCTGAGTCTCCAGGCTGCATGTTTTGTCCCTGCAAAGTCACTGTGTTACTGGAGCCGTCAACGGCAAGACTGAATTGACTATTTAGGGAGTCTTTCTGGTGTTTGTCCCCAGTATAAATCCATCCAATCCATTCCAGTCCGTTTCAATCAGATTGTCTGATCCAAGCTGTTCAGTAGCTACTAACAGAATAAGAGACCTGACAGCGGATGGTCAGAGGTTGACAAGGTCGGATAGTCAGAGACTCTGGCTGAGTAAGCTGTTCACATTTCACACCTGTAGAGAATAGAAGCTTTTTGTCAAAATGGAGCTACTTAAACTATGAATCAATATGTTTTCTTATTGGTTGGATGTTTTCTAATGATGCCTCACCAGAGCCAGCAGCCAGGAGCAGCAGCAGTACAGCTACAGAGAACATGGTTTGTGTTGAAGCTGAACTGGAGGAAGATGTCCTGTTCTTCACTTGACAACTTATAAGGCTGAACGAGAGGAGAAAGACCCACAGTTCTTTTTGCATAATTCAATGTGGCGTCACATGGTGGTTGAGATGTTTTGTGACATGGGGGACAGGAATCGGCAGATCATTTACATATGTTTTCATTCTTTTAGTTTCTATGCCTCCTTAACCATTACAATTATCATTATGAATTATTATTATTACTATTTTATAAATTGTTTAATTTTTCAGTTTTTTGCATCTTTTTCATCCTAACATTAGTTTATTTTTAAATGTTACGTGAGAATAAAGTCTGTTTTAAGCCAGGGGAAAGTTACTAAGTACTTTGACTCAGGGCTGCTTTGCCTCCACTGTTAATTATTTTCCTAGCATCTCAAACCTTCCCTGCACATATTCTGTAATGTCAACTGGTTCTGCTTCTCAAAGTTAACAGACTATATTTTTATTTAGTCAAAACTGCATTTCTATTGTCAGGTTTCAGAACACAACAATGATATCCTAATGATGATAATATTCTAGTGATGACCGGATCCTTCTATTATTCTACGAGGGTGTGCTTTCACGTTCCTTCATGTTGTGTCATAATCTTAGGCACAGGGAGTATGTGAATGATGTGTCCCTACGGTACACACTGAACTGGGGTGAAGGCCTTCCAGTCCTCTGCTCCCTCTTCATGGAACTGCCTGGAAAAAGAACTGAACCTGGAGGAATTGTTCTCCCATGGAGAATTCATGTCCCTCACAAACCACCATGCCACCAAACACCTCTTCGAGTTGAATCTGTTTTAGTCATTTTAAAACAGATCTTAACTTTCTGTTGTTGATGTGTGTATGCTGTCTGTCTTGTGTTTAACATCAAACTTTTTAGATGTTTAAAAAAAGATATATGTTTTCTGTCTTTTAATAAAATAGTACATGTGTCTTGTAATAAAATGTTATACGGCTGTTGCTATGTTTTCGAGGTCCCACTCAAAAGATGTATAACTGTGTGAAGTGAAATAAAAAAAGGAAATTAAATATATATAAAAAATAATCATTAAAGGATACTAAGATGGCAAGCCACTTAATCATCTTCACAATAAAAACATCAGTATGACTTTCAAATTAATATATTGGCCCTCTTTATATATTATCAACAACTGAGTCAGTAACTGATGGATTTACTGATCAAAAACTGTAAAAAAGAAGATGTATATTATATTGTTCCAGTTAGCCTTTAGGTTTCACTGTATTTGTTAGCTGATGTTCATGATTCAAATAATATGCTTGATGATGAGATTGGTTTAGAGCTCCCCCTCTGGAGGGTTCATGTTATAACAACTCATGGGTGAAGGGTTTTTGTTCATCCTTTACCACAGTTTGTATCACTGTGGTCGTGGGCACAGTAATACACAGCTGAGTCTCCAGGCTGCATGTTTTGTCCTTGCAAAGTTACTGTGTTACTGGAGCCGTCAACGGCAAGACTGAATTGACTACTTAGGGAGTCTTTCTGGTATTTGCCCCCAGTATAAATCATGCCAATCCATTCCAGTCCGTATCCATCAGGTTGTCTGATCCAAGCTGTGTAGTAGCCGGCACTAACAGAATAAGAGACCTGACAGCGGATGGTCAGAGGTTGACCAGGTCGGATAGTCAGAGACTCTGGCTGAGTAAGATGTTCACATTTCACACCTGTAGAGAATAGAAGCTTTTGGTCATAATTTAGCTACTTAAGGTATGAATCAATATGTTTTCTTATTGGTTGGATGTTTTCTCATGAAGCCTCACCAGAGCCAGCAGCCAGGAGCAGCAGCAGTACAGCTACAGAGAACATGGTTTGTGTTGAAGCTGAACTGGAGGAAGATGTCCCGTTCTACACATGACAACTTATAAGGCTGAACGAGAGGAGAAAGACCCACAGTCCTTTTTGCATAATTCAGTGAGGCGTCACATGGTGGTTGAGATTCTACGTGACATGGAGGACAGGAATCACAATTTTTTGCATGTTTTTCATCGTGTGTTACTTAACTTACACACAATAATTATAATCATTATTGGTATTATTCCTTTTTTATTTAAAAAAGTGTTATTGAGATTTATTATTTTAAATATCATTCTTAATATTTGCTTTGATTTAAAAATAACATTTGTATCATTTAAAATATTACGTGAGAATAAAGGCTGCTTTAAGATCTAAACTTTGTGTTATTGTGTGTACGCTGTCTGTCTTGTATGGAGCATGATATATGTAGGCCTTCCTTTTTAGTTTTGTAATAAAATGTTATGTTTGCTGTCTTTTGATAACATTTTATATGCAGGTCTACATTTGGAATGATGTAAAGCATGTCATTTGTCTAATAATAAGCTGTGGTTTTGTGAACAAATATATTTTCCTGTTTATATAGGACAACAAATCAGAAAGTAAGTCATTAACATTCTGACTAACGATCGATTAATGTGAATTACTAAATAGTGGTTCCAGAAACTTTGGCATTCAGCTATGACTGTATTTATCAGCTGATGTTCATGATAAAAATAATCTAATTTGAAGGATGAGTTTGGTTTAGAGCTCCCCCTCTGGAGGGTTCATGGTATAACACCTCATGGGTGAAGGGTTTTTGTTCATCCTTTACAACAGTTTCTAACACTGTGGTCTCTGGCACAGTAATACACAGCTGAGTCTCCAGGCTGCATGTTTTGTCCTTGCAAAGTTACTGTGTTACTGGAGCCGTCAACGGCAAGACTGAATTGACTACTTAGGGAGTCTTTCTGGTGTTTGCCCCCAGTATAAATCATGCC
>OMKX01108884.1:0-11771 GCA_900302425.1 Brosme brosme
ACATCACCCTCTAATACACTGCCTCTCTACTTCTCTTTCGCTCTCCACATATCTCACTCTCATTATTAGTTTTTTTCTTTAACCCTTACAGTTCCTGTGCTGAAATGATGGGATGAGATGAGCAGAACGTTTTGGCACCCTTGTCTTCCCACCGGAGGTGTGTTTATTCCCACACAGACTCGCGTCTAGACCACTTAAATTAAAAACTGCAGCTGAAAAGCAAATGGCAGACGGAGGTGGAATAAATAGTATCTAGACACAAAACGTGCTTCGCTCTGCGATACGCTTCAGCTCATCCTATAGTGGGGATGTGCTCATGGATTAACATGGGAGCGAACTGAGAGCCGTCGCACTCGCTTGAGATCTGGTGTGAAACGGCATTCAGAAGTCGGCGTCCCAACCAGACAGCTCATCTGGAGCGCTGCTGTCGTCGGGAGGGTAGCTGTCGAAGTAGCTGTGATCGCTCGGGCCGCACAGCTGGGGACACAACCACACTGTCAGGGGGCATGGTTTAAAGGGAGGGGGCATGTCTGTATTGTAAGAGGGGCCATGTCTGATTGGTAGGAGGGGGTATGTTGATATGGAGGGGATGTGTCTGTAGGAGGGGGCGTGTCTTTAAGGAGCAGGCATGTCAGTAGGGGGTGGCGTGTCTGTATGGTTAAAAGGGAGCGTGTCTATAGGGAGGGGGCATGTCAGTATGGTAGGAGGGGGTGTTTCTATAGGGAGAGGTGTGTCTGTATGTTAGGTGGGGTGTGTCTGTAGGGAGGAGGCGTCTGTATAATAGGAGGGGATGTGTCTGTAGGGACGGGGTATGTCTGTAGGAAGGGATTGTCTCTGTTACAGCAACACCTTTCTGTACTTACTTCTCGTCTGAGTGGAGAAGGTAATGTTCTACCTTTAAGCCCTTCCCAGTTGAAACCAGTGAACCACCTCGGACATGACAAAGAGAGAAGACATCACTGTCAATTCAATCATGTATGTATTTCATTATTTAATAACTTCCTTATTTATTGCAAGACATGAAGTCTATTTTGAAGGAAACTATAGGCAATGCCATATACATGATTAAAACAAAATGATAAATAATATACGAGTCAAATACAAGTGTTTCCGCTCCCCACAGCACCAAACTGACTAACTGTTACCAAACCATAACCCTCACCCTACCCTAATCCTAACCCAAACTCATGTAATTTATGAGTGAAAGTGGTGAGTTGACACTAGCGTTTACTACTGAGAATCGATGCTCCACAGCACCTTACATTAATTATTATGGCAGCGTTACCCAGTCAATTTAAAAAGTTGATTGAACGTTGCAGCCAAAGTCTTTAGTTGGTGAGCATGTTGAATCGCGTTGGCCAACTTCTACCAACGGTAAACCACTTGCTGTTACCTGTGCTTCTTGATATCAATGATTCCATTCTTTAGGTTGCCCAGGCGCTCCACAGGATTCCGTCTACAACAGAGGAGAGCTGTTTCCATTACAACTGATGCCATACCTTTAGATCCTAGTTTATAACCCTACATATAAGGTACCTGCAGAGCTTTCTGATGAGATCCTCTGGTCTCTTGGAGATCTTCTTGGGGAAGTCCATCTTCTCGACGCCTTTTAGGATGAAGGTGTATGTCATCATCTGGTCGCTGCCAGAGAACGGTGGACTGTGAAACAGTAACACAATCTGAAGCCAATTGCCCGTCATCCTGAAACAGCAAACAAACTGGAGATAGCGTAAACTATATGGGTCCCCACATTGTGTTTATTGGTTATTGGTTATTGTTGTTGTTGTTGTTGGCTACCAGGTGAGTTTATTGGTTATTGGCTGTATTGGCAAATTATTCATGGTTCCTGCACACTGCCCGAACAAACACTAACAAGCAGCAACATTGGGCCAGTGTGTCGTTCCCGTTGATTGTTGGCTGTTGTTTGCGCACATGTCGAATCAGTGTTGGCCACCTTCGGACAACATTCTAAAGTTGGGTGTTGGTTTGTTGGGGTGGTGTGCAAGCACCTTTTATCTTCTAGTCTGCTTATTTAGTGCAGGAGTTTAAGTTTTAGGCAGGAGTCTCTCCTCCGCGGTCAAACAATGAAACAACAACAACTGCTATACCTAATGGCTCTGTCCAAACCTTCCAATCAGGAGCTCAAACACCAGGATGCCCAGAGACCAGAAGTCCACGCTGGAGCTGTGGCCTTTGTTGAGGATGACCTCTGGAGCGACATACTCCGGTGTCCCACAGAAGGTCCACGTCCTCTGGCCAGACTTGATCTTCTTGGCAAAGCCAAAGTCCACCTGCGGAGGACACCATCAAGTTCAGTCCAGGACAGGCTTGTTAAGGGGATTCAGGGATTGGCTTAAAGAGACAGCAGTGCAAAAAGAAGACGAACAGGAGACTGTTTCAGATGGAGGATATGTCCTGTTAGCGGACACGGTCTGGAGGCCTGGTCACCCCATCTGACGTCTACCAGCTTAATCACTAGCTTCACTATCACTATCACTATCACTCTAATCACTATCACTCCACATGGAAACAAACTAGTTCACACATCAATTGATTTCAAACTAATTTGTTTTCTAATAACTTTATCTCTCTTTTTGTTTTATGCTACCATTATATGTCTGCCTCTTTTGCATTTATTGCACTCCTAACATCCCTGGAAGGAGGGTTCCCTTTACTGTGTTCTTTTTCAAGGTTTCTTTCTTCTCATATGGGCTCATATGGGTTGTCATATAATGCGGGCCTCTGAAGCCCCTTAAGGCTGTAACAGTGATTAAGGGCTATACTTGTATTTATGTTGTGTTATTGGACCCATACTGACCAGCTTGACGTATCCTTCAGCGTCCAGCATCAGGTTCTCAGGCTTCAGGTCGCGGTAGATGACCCCGGAGCGGTGGAGATAATGGAAGGCCTCGGTCACACAGCCCACGCAGAACTTCGCCGTTGTCTCATCAAAACACCCTCTGAAGAGGAGCGAGGGGTGGAGGTTATGGACTCAAAGAAGTCAAGACAGTACAGACACAATCAAGGTAAGACACTCTATCCACTGTGCGACACAATATAATGGAATGGAATCGAATAACCTCACCTATCTCTAAGGAGGCTCCATATCTCCCCTCCCAGGCAAGCCTCCAGCAGCATGTACACATACTTGTTATCCTTGAACGTTCGGTACAGCCTGGAGAAAAGACACAGTGTAAATACCCTGGAATACACCCATCAGGTCCACCCATCACCAATAACCTCAACGCATCACCCTTCACGGAGCTAATAATAACATCTAACTTTTCTTTTCTTCAAAGAATTTAAATTTGTACTTTGTAATGATGTATATATACAATGCTGAGCCATTGTGCCACTTTTATTCATGGCACAATAGGCCGCACTACACATTATTATTGGTCTGGTTTAATAAGCAACACAATTTTATATGATATATAATAGGGGGTCTCTCCACTGTGTCACTGTCAGCCAAGAGGTCCTTGGCTTAAAATACATTGAAGACCTCTGATCTAACCTGATCTCTGAAATCAGACAGACAGACAGGTAGTACAGACAAAGTAGTCCATCCAGATAAACAGATGGACAGGTAGTCCAGACAGGTAGTTTGTCTATCAAGACAGACAGGTATTCCATACAGGTAGTACGTCCAGACAGACAGGTAGTCCAGATAGGTAGTCTGTCCAGACAGTCAGACAAATAGGTAGTGCACGCAGGTAGTCCGTCTGTCTAGACAGACAGACAGACAGACAGGAAGTACAGACAGGTAGTCTGTCCATCCAGACAGATAAACAGATAGACAGATATTTGGTCCAGACAGAAAGTCCAAAAGACAGACAGATTTTTCAGGCAGACGGACAGACAGACAGATAGACAGGCAGAAAGGCAGGTCCGACTGGACAGACTAACTTAACAATGAAGGGGGAGCGAGACTCTGCCAGGATCCGTCTCTCTGAGTGGATGTGCTCCTCCTGTCGGTTGTCCACAATATGTTGCTTCTTCATGACCTTGAGAGCAAAGGTCATGTCCTCTCCCTTGATCCTTACCTGCAGAAAGAAATGGAAACCCCGGAGACGCAAAGTTTCTCTCTTGACTTTCTATCTAGCCCAGCTAGATCACTACAGGATGAAGCTAACAAATGGACAAGGGTTAGGGTCAGGGGGTAGGATTAGGGGCTAAGGACTAGGGGATAAGGTATGTACCAGTTCTACACGTCCGAAGCCTCCTACACCGAGTGTGGTGATGACCTCAAGGTTATCGAAGGGAGACGTGGAGGAGAATGAGGACAGCTTCTCCTCCAGCTGGATGGCATCAGGAGAGATGGACCTGCTCAGGTGGCGTGACACCGAGCGCCTGGAGAGAGGGATGAAATCAATACAGAATCTATTGTTGAAAATAACTTTAAAGGAGCAGTAGGCAAGAATTATAGGAAATTCCACTAGGAGACAGGAAGCAAAAAAAACGTCCCCATAGCATAAGCCCCTCCGACAACATGATATCCAATCGTGCAAGCACAGATCAGCTTAGTTGGGCAGGGAAAGACAGGCAAACAGGAAATTGATTTTGTAGAGAATCTTCTTGATTGGTAGCTACAAAACTAGCCCTGATTAATTGTTTTTCGGAACAATGTTTGACAGCCTACTACACAGTCATAAGGCACACATTTCAGAGTAGAGTCCATGAACATGTTTCCTGCCCAACATCCAGGTTACGGGTTACTGGTATAGATCAACCGGGATGTATCTATGCGGGAAGCTCTACTCTGATAGAGCTTATAGTGGACTAGACTTACTTGGCGTGTCTCTTTTTGTCGTCGCGGTCCAGCGTGGCCACGTATCCCTGGAGGTACTTCTGCAGCTCATTAAACGTTCCCACTGTCTGATTAAACGTCCTGGATCACAAGAAGGACAGTGGAGGTAATGAAGACTTAATTCATGCACTCACTGACCAACCAGAGATAGGGTTATCGTTAGTACCAGGGTTAGGGTAAGGGTTGAGGGGAACTTACTCGCGGTCGATCACGAGACACTCCAAGCCGTTGTCCTCTGCTATGATGTTAGCCGATCTGACATCATCACTACGGGACGAGATGGACACAGCATGAAGTCCCACAACAACACCGGGCAGGGGTTTCAAGACATGCAGACAAACATTAAGGTGTCGGATACGTTGTGTTTCCAGGTACCTGATGAGGGCTTTTTCCCCAAAGTAATCTCCTTTCTGCAGCAAGTTGATGACCTGAGGCTCCTTGTGGATCTGGGTGCTCTGGGTCACCTTTACCTACACAGCAGAAACAACTGGTTGACAACACATCCTTCTACATATACATATAACACATATATACACAGAAACAGAAAACCCATATATCCACAAATATCCAACACATATCCACACTCTTTAAACTATGTGTCTCTGTGGACTATGTTCTCAACGTGTTTGTTTGGTAACAGTGTAATGTTATGGGAGGATTTGGTACCTTTCCCTGAGCAATGATGTAGAACGTGCTTCCCTCCTCTCCTTCCCTGATGACATACTCTCCCTTGTCATAGTATTCCTGTTGGGGATATCCATTTTTTATACAATATTCCTGTCGTTTTCAGGTATACAGATATATAGATACACTATATTATACTAGTATATACCAGGGCTGTAGTACTCAAGTCCGGTCTCGGACTCGAGATGTTTTTCTATGATCTTGGACTTGCCTCGGACTCGTTGGTATTTGGACTTGGACTTGTCTCGGTCTCTGCCACTGGTCTTGCCAAATATGGCTTTGGTCTCGACCGAGTCTAGGTGTCTTTATTATGTTTAGAACACTGGCCACTTGATAACCAATCACACATTAGTTTATCTTCGCGCGCCCTGCATCTGCGTGCCCTGCTAACCTAACGTTATTGTCATTCATTGTCATTGATTCACACACACTGACAAGCGAAGATGTCCACCAATTCTGCCATAATCAAATTTGGTTATATAAACTTGTTTATATAACGAAAAAAAAACGACTTGTTTTTTCTGTCCTGGACTCGGTCTTGACTCGGACTCGAATCTTTTTGGACTCGGTCTTGTCTTGGACTCTAACCTCTTTGGACTCGGTCTTGACTTGGTCTCGACTAGTCCTGGTCTTGGACTTGTCTTGGACTCGGCAAAGGTGGTCTTGACTACAGCCCTGGTATATACTACTCAAAACTACTCAAAGCACAACAGATTAGCTCACGCTAATATTAATCAACCAATATGAAACTTTCAATATCACAATGTAATGTTGTTTATTAGGCTTATTAGGCTGTACTCGACTGAGAAGAGTATGATTCAAATATTATTATAATCACCACTTGAAACAGATCATAGTGTATACAGTAGGACCTACTGTAATCACATCTGTTTCAGTGACAATGCGTTGGACCCACTTCCAGATCCCAAGACCTCCAGTCAGACAAGGAACATTTAGAGATAAAGGCCAAGTACAAACCAGGACTAGATTGAGACAGGTATAGACCAAGGCCTTTAGAGGACCAGGGAGAGACCAGGACCAGGTAGGGACCTAGGCCTTTAGAGGACCAGGTAAAGACCACAAGCAGGAAGAGATCAGATAGAGATCAGATAGAGACCAAGGCCTTTAGAGAACCAGGTAGAAACCAGGCCCAGCTAGAGACATAGGCCTTTAGAGGACAAGGTAAAGACCACGACCAGGAATAGATCAGGAAGAGACTAAGGCCTTTAGAGGACCAGATAGAGACCAGGTCCAGGTGGAGACCAAGGCCTTTAGAGGACCTGGTAGACCCTAGGAGCAGGTAGAGACCAGATAGAGACTAAGGCCTTTAGAGGACCAGGTGGAGACCAAGGCCTATAGCGGACCAGGTAGAGACCAAGGCCTTTAGAGGACCAGGTAGAGACCAGGGCCTTTAGAGGATCAGGCAGATACCTGGACCAGGTAGAGACCAGGTAGAGACCACGGCCTTTAGAGGACCAGGTTGAGACCAGGAACAGGTAGAGACCAGGAAGAGACCAAGGCCATTAGGGGACCAGGTAGAGACATGGACCAGTTAGAGACCAAGGCCCTTAGAGGACCAGGTAGAGAGCAGGAACTAGGTAGAGACCAGGTCTAGACCAATGCCTTTAGATGACCAGGTAGAGACCAGTGCCTTTAGAGGATCAGGTAGAGACATGGACCAGGTAGAGATCTCTGACCTCTGCTCTTCGCTGGAAAAACACTGTCTGTATAAGACCTTAGTAGGAAGTGAACCAGCTACGCTGTTCACCGCTGTCATAAACATTCTGGTTCATTGCTGAAACCCTTGACAAGAGGATGGGTTTACCCCCCGGACGACAGCACTGCTTTCTGCCTGGCGGCCAGAGAGTTGGACCTGGGTCTTGTGAGTGTTGCCGGAAGCCAAAGCACTGACATCTTTGTCTCTTCCTCAACACCTTGCATAATTGCATTTATACATATCAAGTTCATATGTACACACATAAATATCAAGTATGCATGCTATGAGTTTACTGCAGAGTTGCATCGTGGGTACAATGAGGACAACTTACATCCATTAACTGTGACTTTTTTTAGTCTCAATAGCTTTGTCTTCAACAGCAATGGGAGTAATGTCAACATATCTTTCTCACTGTTTGTTTGGGAGATCCACAATGGTTTTCAATTGGAACACACACACATACATTAACTGCTCCCAAATTCCGTTCTCTGGCTATATAAATACACACAGTCTTGCATATTATCTGCCTGCGTCCAGACACATCTGTGGCAGTATTAGGTTACATGAATCTGAGCCAAGTCATGAAGCTCTGACCAGCAGACCTCAAGCGTCTTTCGCTCCAAGGTGTGAGAAGGCTGTCCTTGAGGAGTGACACATCTCACTCCTGCTCCCTGTGAAAATACTGTTTCAGGAGGTGAAACATGTTGAGCACAAAGCTTGACACTCCCACACCTTAAACACATCACTCAATCTCACTTGAATCAACAATTCAGGAGCCTTAAAGTAACAATATACCGGGACCAGCGAGTCGAATCAGCTCAACTGAGCGCTAATGTGTATGTTCTTGCAGACTTGAGGTAAAGTGCTGACACACCGTAATGGCAGCCCAGCGATGGCTGATGTATGGACAGTCTAGGGGTCGGGAGGGGGCCGTCTAGGGAGGACCAGGAGGATTGTAGGATGGCCCCTTGTTTAAAGAATTAATTTACGACTAACTAATGATAACTTACCTATAACTAAAACATTTATCAGATAACTTACCACTTCCAGACAGTCCACGATCTTGCTGAGCATGTCTTCGGGCAGATTAGCCAAGAGGGAAACGCTAAAACAGATGATTGATATGTTTAATGTTTGCTCAAATCAATCCCACTATGTGCCCCTGTTCTTACCTCTCTTGAGGACTCATCCTTAAGTAAGTCAGTTAAGGATGAGTCCTCATCAGTTAGTCATTTTGCAATCTTTACATCCTAAAGCCCTGCTGGTAAGTGTTTGAAGCGGACCTCCGCAGGAAGTTGCGGTACTGTTGGTGTCGGGTCTCAGCCGTTCTTCTCATGATGTTCTGAAAAACCTCGCGGTCCAGCGCCCAGGTCAATGTGGTGCTCATCGCTGTGGAGCACAGGGTCAAAGGTCAAGGGGGACCTGTTGACTAGAGTTTGGCACTATGGCTGTATGACAGCAGCCTTGGACATATGCTTCTTTGCCTCATGATGCTTTGCCTCATGTAACAACATGCAATCTACTCAACTTGCAGGCCCTTTGAGACTGTTACTGTGAATGAGATGCCCCTGCTAACCGTGGTAACCACTTCTTTGTTTTATCACAGGCCTGAAGAGAAAGTGAAACACGACCCCTCCTGTGTTTTAGGAGAGCTTGGGATGACATGGAGGTTCTACTTACCTCCATTCTGACCTTCTTGGTTAAATATAGTAGAAGGCTCTTGACCAATCGGAGAACAGTACTGGGATGTGATTTAAGCCCTGGGTCATTATACTCTCTTATCTATAATGACCAGATCACACAGGTCAGGGGACAAGCAAGGTTGTGTTACAGGCAGAGTGTATCTGAGTGTGCGTGTCTGCGTGCGTGGGTGTATCGTTTGATTTTTATTGTAGACGCGGTTAGTTTTAGAGTTCTATCAAGCCTTAGTTAAATCGTAGGTCTAGAGCAGATATAAAGCGTTTTATTGTAAAACATGAGTATCTTACCTATGACAGAAGCAGTCCTGGTGCAGTTGTACAGTATAGCTAGTTCACCGAAGGTGGTCCACCCAGCTATCGACGTGAGCAGTTTGCTGTGTTGAACCACATCCAGCCTTCCATCTGAAAACATCCAACAAGGTCAATCAATGTCTCCGCCTAACCCCAATCTGGGACACAGATGAACAATGGAAATAGGACAAAACAATGAGACTAGCATACTGGGGAAATGCCTTCAAACCACAGCCTTTAAACAGCTGTGACTAAATCACAAACTATGTTAACGTAAAATTAAGCATTGTAGCGAACCAGAGACTTTAAACTGTCATTAATGAGACACTTGAACCAGTAACTTACCAGTCCCTTCAGTGTTCAGTGCTCTTCAGTGTGTGTATATTAGATATTTTGGATGTGTTTACAATCCCCATGTCAATCCATTACTACTAGTCCATACACTAGTAGTTTTCGCCATTGGCTAATGGATCTATTCGACCAGTTTACATTTTAATAGAACATAACATCAAAACTTATATTGACAACAAAACGCTCAGGTGAACTGCAGTTTAGGAAAGTTACCTGCCAGGACAAAGAGGTGATGTCCAGGCTGTCCCTGCTGGAGGACGAACTCCCCCTGTTGGAAGCTCCTCTGGTACATGCACTCCACCATGTCTCGGATCTGCTTCACCTCCAGCCTCTTCAGATATTCATTCTTATTCAGAGCTTCTATCAGGAGCTTCTTCACACTGGGAAGCACAGCAACACATGAGGGTTTGAGGGCTTGAGCCACTGCTTTTAGGAGTTGCTTAACTTTAACGTAAACCATAATTCCCTAACCCAAATTTGTATTCCTAATCCCTCGCCCCAACCATTAACCCTAATTCCTAACCCCAACCCTTAACCCCAATCCCTTACCCCTCATTTACCTTGCCATGTAGACTACCCAACCCTGCCTTAACCCAAGCATTAAAGGTGTCCTATTGAACAAATAAGCCCTTTCACACATAAGGAGTTAATAAGGGGAATATGACAGACAGTGGAAAAATACTCTCTGAAACTGCCCCCATAGCACCTTAGTCTGCGGTAAAGTCTCAACTGAGAACATTCGTCCAATTAATTTTGATCCAGTAGTGACATAGCAGCTAGCTAAGGGTTCTACTCAGGCAAGCACTCCCTTGGCTATACAATTATCCATAACCCTAGCCAGTTATATAACCCATTTAACCCCAATCCTATCTAAACTGATCCAAACAAGCATCCCGCAGATTGGGAGTCAAACACTATAACTATTAAGACAGATTATTATGATTTACAGCAATTGTCTTCTTGTTCTTGTTCTTATGTTCTCACTTTTCCCAATTCCAAGTCAGGGGCTGAGTTAGGGAGAATGTGAGCAGTTCTTTTACATATGTTGAGGGTCCCAAACCTTTACTTAGACTCAAGCTCCAAAACACTGAAGCCAACTTTACAGTTTAAGACTATTCTATTCTAAAACTTTCTTAAGATTAGCTTTCTTACGTTCATGTTTCTCTTATTCTCATCTAACGGAACAGTCTCTCATTCTCATTCTAGAATTCACAACAGAACAGTTCTCCCCTTCGGTGGGACTCTGAGATTCCTATTCCTTAAAGCTATGGAACCCATCAAGCCATGACTGTATTACAACAACATAAGCAACAGGGGAGAGCTGTGTCCTGTTCATAACGCCCTGTTGTTACAAGTAGACATTGGGGTTTGAACCCAGAACTAGACAACTAGACAGTAGACTAGACTAGTGCCCTCCCCCGGAACACTAGTAGTAGCTAAAAGTAACAGTAGTAATTAACCCTATACTACTATTTGTCCTATATATGGATCTCCAAGTCACCTGGCGTCCTTGGGCACACGGGCCTTCTCAAAGGAGAACTTTGGGAGGCTGCTGGAGTCATAGGTCCTGGAGGTGGGTTCTGCTGACACACCCGACTTGGCTCCTCTCCGCCGGTTGATGGTGTCCCTGGAGCGCCTGCTGGCTTTGGCTCTAAGAGAGGAGCCCCGTGAGGTCTGGCCTGGGCCCTGGTTCCCTGGGCTGGGGTCCCCAGAGCCCTGGTCCCCTGGGGGTGGGATCAGGTCCTGGAGCTTGGCGATCTGGAGACTCTTGCTGTGCAGCTCTTCTCTGAGTTCGGCCAGCGCTTGAGTCTGATTGGCCAGCTGCTCCTGGAGCGACATGATGTGTTGATTTTTGGAACACAGCTCCTCCTCCTTCTTGCAGTTTTCCTTCTCCATCTCCTCCACCCGTGTCCTCAGCACCTCGAGGACCTCCTGCAGGACCTCCTGCTGTGCCTGCTCCTCCTGAACGGAGGATAGGGAGCTTTGAGTTTGTTTAAAACACCTCGACTTCATGGAACCGTTTCCCATTGCGTTGACACAAAGCCTCCTCCTCATCTGTCTGGAGCAAGATAGAGAGAGAGAGAAAGATAGAGAAAGAGAGAGAGAGAGAGAGAGAGAGAGAGAGAGAGAGAGAGAGAGAGAGAGAGAGAGAGAGAGAGAGAGAGAGAGAGAGAGACAGAGAGACAGAGACACAGAGAGAGAGAGAGAGAGAGAGCAAATC
>OMKX01108975.1:0-17069 GCA_900302425.1 Brosme brosme
CAGTGAGGGGGAGGAGTGGCAGACTGTGAGAAGTCTCCTGGCGAAGCACATGTTGCGCCCGCGGGCCGTGGAGGCGTACGACCATGCCCTGAACGGCGTGGTCAGCGACCTCGTCCTCAAACTGCGGCACAGTCGCCGGCGGGCCGACTGCCTGGTCCCGGACGTGGCCAGCGAGTTTTACCGCTTTGGCCTGGAGGGTAAGGGGAACATTACCCTCCCGGTTTACCATTACCCTCCCAGTTCACCATTACCCTCCCAGTCCACCATAACCCTCCCAGTTTACCATTACCCTCCCAGTCCACCATAACCCTCCCAGTTTACCATTACCCTACCAGTTTACTATTACCCTCCCAGTTTACCATTAGCCTCCCAGTTTACCCTTTCCCTACCAGTTTACTATTACTCTCCCAGTTTACCATTACCCTCCCAGTCCACCATAACCCTCCCAGTTTACCGTTACCCTCCCAGTCTACAATGCATCTAGGGTGGATGTTACTTTACTGTACAGTGTCCAGATGACCCAGGTTAGGATGTCCATCAATACATTTCTGCAAGGGCTTAATCATTTTGCATCTCTCCCCATCTCTCTCTCTCTCTCTCTCTCTCTCTCTCTCTCTCTCTCTCTCTCCCCATCTCTCTCCACCTGCCCAGGTATTTCCTCTGTGTTGTTTGACTCCAGGATCGGGTGTCTGGAGCCGGTGGTTCCCGAGGAGACGGAGCGTTTCATCCAGTCCATCAACACCATGTTTGTCATGACTCTGCTCACCATGGCCATGCCTCACTGGCTACACCGGCTGTTCCCCAAGCCCTGGACCACCTTCTGCCAGTGTTGGGACTACATGTTCAGCTTCGGTCAGTAAACACAGCATCACCTGTGAGATGAATCCCGGCCCATCCGTCTGTCATCATTACACCTCGCTCACTTCATCATCTATCACCTCTGACCATTAGAATGATCGGCTTGATAGTTCTTAAATACAAGTGTCCATCAGAGAGTACTTTATTCCTCAGCAACACATCATAGTTGGTTGTCGCAATCTCTAAGATGATCATGTAAATACATTTTAGTGAAGGCCCTATCGTTCCACGACGGGGACGGAGCCTTCAGCCCACTGATCAAAGCCCTTGCATGTGCAGCATGATGAATGTTAGGAACTGGGTGTCGGAAAATGACCGCTTATCACCAAAGGTGTCGCCAGAGAGAATGAAACAGAAATAATGAAACGGCTGGGCCGTTTAAAAAAGAATAATGTCGTCAAAAACTGACACGTCACCTTTGTATGTTTCCTGTAGCTAAAGGTCACATAGACCAACGTCTGAAGAAGGATGCAGAGAACATGGCTCGTGGCGAGACGGTGGAGGGGAACTACCTCACCTACTACCTGACCCAGGCCGGCCTGCCCATGAAGACCATCTACAGCAACGTCACGGAGCTCCTCCTGGCAGGAGTGGACACTGTAAGTACGCCCCCTACAGCTCTCTCTCTGTACTGCGGGCCTTCAAGTTTTTTGAGCCATCCCTTAGCAAAACAATGGAATGACTAAATATTCAGCTATTTAGAAACATCTAAATATTTAGATATCTTTGCATTTCCATTTTGTCCACACTTTGGTGAGATACTAAACATGTCAGTGACGCACCGCTCCTCAGTTCTGATTCCCACAATGCAACAGCACCCTTCACGCTGACACCGGGTTCGGAGAAGTGAATTGCGCTCTGGTCCTACCTCCTAGATCTCCAGCACCCTGTCCTGGTCGCTGTACGAGCTGTCCCGCCACCCCGAGGTGCAGGCGGCCCTTCGGGAGGAGGTGTTGTCCGTCCTCGGTGGTCGTAAAACACCCGAGGCAGCAGATGTTGCCCGCATGCCCCTCCTGAAGGCCACGGTCAAGGAGGCACACCGGTACGAAAAACCGTAACTCAACCATAACCTGACCTTGACCAGCTATTGTTCATACTGTAACTCAACCATAACCTAACCTTGACCAGCTCTGTGTTCATACTGTAACGCAACCATAACCTAACCTTGACCAGCTCTGGGTTCATACTGTAACCAACGAGTCATCTCTATTCACCAGCTCTGGGTTCATAACTATTACACTTGTGTTTCTTCAGACTGTACCCGGTCATCCCTGCCAACGCCCGGGTGCTCACCGAGGGAGACATGGAGCTGGGAGGCTACCTCATTCCCAAAAATGTAAGCTAAT
Source organism: Brosme brosme (assembly GCA_900302425.1). Lineage (NCBI taxonomy): Eukaryota > Metazoa > Chordata > Actinopteri > Gadiformes > Lotidae > Brosme > Brosme brosme. Next base: position 2,205 of record OMKX01108975.1, read on the forward strand.
CTTTTTTTAAGTCGTGCTTGTCCATAGGGATATAATATACTCCATCTGCCTCCGTCCATCCATTCTTGTTCTTAAGAAGTTCACCTGCCGCTGTGATGTGCAATGAATTAGATTTGTATTCACTGTATTCTCCTTTCTTTATTCTCATTGATCAGATCAGGACCTCATGGTGTTGTTAACCAGGATGGTGCTGAAATATATAGCTCACTAATTCTACGTCTCATCTCCCCAGACTCTGATCACACTGTGCCATTTCGCAACCTCCCGGGATCCGTCCATATTCCCCGACCCGGATGAGTTCCGGCCGCGGCGCTGGCTGAGCCGGGATCAGAGCCATCACCCCTATGCCTCGGTGCCCTTTGGCTTCGGGAAGCGCAGCTGCGTCGGTCGGCGCATCGCTGAGCTGGAACTCTACCTCGCACTCGCCCGGGTCAGTTGGATCACTCCACGCTTTCTTTTTAAAGGGGAATCCTTCAACATTCATATTCCAGAATGTTCTTCCTGAAATGGGTGAACAGTCTCTCTCAACAGTAATTTGAACTGTTTATTGCTCATTGCTAAGTGAAAATCACGATAACAGGACATGTTTAATTGGACCTGAAACGAGTGGGAATCCCTCCATTAATGAAGCACAGAGCTATCTATATGCCAAAGGTTTCTATTGAACATGCTATAGTTTGACCTTTAAATGTGTAATTCCCGTATTCGAAAATACAACAACAAGATAATCTGTGTCACATTATATTGATGACCAATAATGAATAATTCTTGTCCCTGGTTCCTCCAGATTGTGATGGAGTTTGAGGTGAAACCGGACCCAGAGGGGGGTCCTGTGAAGCCCATGACCCGGACCCTCCTGGTCCCCGACCGGGCCGTTAACCTCCAGTTCATTGACCTTTGATCTGTACTTCTGACTGGTTCAGTTACGTGAAAATCCACAAGACTAGACTCATCCTTCCAAGAGAATGAAACAACTGTGAGGAGGATTTCTCCTTGTTACTCCCTCCAGACGTCTCCAATAGATCCAGGCCTTTCTCATTTACTGGTAAATCACTTGAAACGACTGTACGGGCAAAAGGCATTCTGTAATTCATTCAGGTCAGATGGAGCTGTTTTCTGTGTGTTGTAATGTGTCTTTTTATAAGATGATCATGGTGAATTATCAAAAATATATAGTCTATATGTGTCCAACTAGAATGTATATACTGTATTACTAGCAATAGCAGCTGTTACTTGAAAAACACATCACTTTAGATAATACTTATTACCACATTTCAAAATGCCGAAATACAGCACAGTGGACTTTCTGTATATATCTATATTGTCTGTAAATGTATATATGTGCACACAGTGCAAGTGTTTATATGTATTTTTCTACCTTAGATTCATTTTTCCTGTCTAAAGCGAATGTGCAAAGTGACAGTGAGTGCTATTTTGTAAACCTTTTAGAACAATCTCGATCTGAATTCTGTATTTAGTCCTATGTAACACATTTTAGAAATGTGTTTATTCAACGGGCATCCAATTGGTTTGTATAAACTTGTAGCATGATGGTAATTTACCAGGCATTTATCATCTTCTAAATAGTAATTTGTGTAAATAAGACTTAATTACTTACTTAATTTGAGGTGCACTTGTTTATATTCATTTTTTCAACACTTTCCCCTTGTTTACCTGGTTAGTCACCTTGAAAGTCTGATAAGCTCATATTTAGACACGAAGGCTATTTCTAAGAAATAGTGCTGAGTTCTATGGTTACTGTAGGGCATGGCCCATGATCGTGGACATTGTATTACAATGCACTCATTTGCAACAGCAAACCAATATCTTGCAATACATGTCTCGTTCTGTTCCAGATTTTTTATAATAAAAACATATGCCCAGAAAATCGCCATTGGTACTTTGTGTTATTTTTCTATCTGTTAATATACCTTTTTCTATCTGTTAATATACCTTTATCTTTCTGTCTGTCTGCCCTTCTTTCTTCCTGTTTGTTATGCTGATGAAAAATCATAACTTTGAAATAAGCATAGCTATGATGCAACCTCCGTTTCTCTTCACATTAACTGTATCATGCAAAGGATTAACAACTTTGAACCTAGCAATACAAATACTAAGTTGTTAGTATAAGTCGTAAAAGAAGCAGTCATGGAGTAAAGTAGTAAAGATACTTTGACCACTTAAAAATATGCCAACATACATACACTGTTCAAAAGACGAGATATATATATACACTGTATATATAATAGTAGTGAGCCGAAAGTATTCAGGCCTGTATCTATAGGATGTAGTCCCATGTTACTCCAGCAGGGGGCGAGAGGGATTTGTTGGTGGCACATCCCCTCATAGTCACCAGGAAACTAAAGCGGTAGAAGAAGAACACGTAGCTAACTGTAGCTAACAAAGCTAAACACTTTAGCTTAGCTCCTCCTGTTGTTATTTTAGTATAAAACAAACGTAGCTCTTGCTTGGGATGCTACGACTTTAGAGGCACTAAAATCTGCCGGCTGACAAACAGATTGAACAGAGGTGAGTGATTTGGCAGGATTAAGCAATATATATTCTAGCTAAGGAAGCTAGCTGATGCTAGTTCTAGTATCTCATCATGATAATAACGATAGGAGCGCCGGCTAGCCTGTGTTCTGGCCCTCAAATGATTTGAGATGTTTCTCAGTGTAGCTGGTGCCTACCTCGTACTGTAGGCTCCGACGCTACAAGACATCGAACTAACGTTAATGAAAGTGTTGAATGCAAATGTTGTTAGCTATGTAGCTACTAGCACCTGCTATGTCTGTGGTCAACAACAGCACCAGGCCAGATACACACAACAAGAGTACTCATTATTAACGTTAACACATCAGTGGTTGTGGGAACATCATACACGTGATCTATGTGTAGTTATGTAGGAGATGATTCATGTGTGTCTCCGGCCCACTGGACCGGCTGTGTGCTGCTGGGCTTCTGAAGCAGAACCTTCCATAAGATCTCCGTCTTTTCAGTCAAGTCAGAGCGTCTCTAGGAACCTAAGGTTAAAAGTTTATGCAAGTCACAATAAGCCCAGCACACATGACATCTGACGTGTCCTCCTCCGTGTGGGACTAGATGCAGGCGGGGGCCCCTGCAGGCCCGCAGATGGCAGCGGCCGGAGCTCAGAGTCGGTCTGAGGATGAGGAGCCCGCAGGCAAGAAGGACCTGAAGAGGACAACGACCCAGGCCTTTGGCGGTGGGATTCCCAAACGGAGGAGTTCGTCCAGGTGTGATTGCCTCCATGTCCATGTGTATCGTACAATTTAAATAGTATAAAACAACATTATTTGAGACAATCAAGCCATTTCAGATTTACTTATGTATGAATACAAAACCATTTTCACCTTTAGGTCAATTAAGAGGAAGAAGTTTGACGATGAGCTGGTGGAAAGCAGCCTGGTGAAATCTTCAACCAGAGTGAAAGGCCCTCCGGTCATAGAGCCAATCCGCTGCTCAGGGAGTGAGCCTTCGTCCAATGAGAAAAAGAAGGTAACAATAATGCTCTCAATTATACAACTACACTTAAAGGACAGACGTTCAGAGCTTTTTGATTGATTGTCTCTCCCCCAATTTTGAAACCCTTCATGTCAGGTGACAAAGTCCAGCACGACACTAACACCCCCCCTCACAATGGTGGTCACCCCCCCTCCGATCGCCAAGAGGGTGAAGAAGAGCAAGCAGCCGCTGCAAATCACAAAAGACCTCGGACGGTGGAAACCCACCGACGACCTTCTGCTCATCAACGCTGTCCTGCAGGTGAGTGCTGCTGTCTTGCAGGTGAGACCGGGACCCAGGCTGCTGTCCTGCTTTGTAAGGTGACTTTGGAGAAACGATGGAGGACTTATCTGGTTTTTCAACTAATATGTGGTTGTCTCAGAACTGTCAGATGTTTTCCTCTTATAAAGCTAAATAAAAAGGATGTATTGCTGTAAAACGACTCTTATGTGAAAGGGTCTTCTGAGTCTGATGTATGGGTTCTTCTGCAACACCAGACCACAGACCTCACCTCCGTCCACTTGGGGGTGAAGTTCAGCTGTCGCTTCACCTTCCGGGAGATTAAGGAGCGATGGTACGCTCTGCTCTACGACCCGGTCATTTCAAAGTAAGTCAAAGCAGCTCGGTGCTTCTCTCTCCTTCCACTCTTTTACACTCATTTTGGTCTCGTCATAACGTCACCCTTCTCCTTCCTGTTGCCGACACAAGGCTGGCGTGGCAGGCCATGCGCCAGCTCCACCCTGAGACCATCGCTGCCATCCAGAGCAAAGCTCTCTTCAGCCAGGCGGAGGAAGCGCTGCTGGCCAAGATCGGCTCGGTAAAAGTGCTTGTAATGCAACACTAAGGGGCGCCATTGTCACATATAAACAAACATGGCAGTCAGCCACTTGAGATGACTGTGTGAATGTACTGTGTGGATGTGAATGTACAGTATGGATGGATATCACACTGGTGTTATATATGATTATTATATTATACTGTTAATAAGCGCATTTTATTCAAACTGACTAAATGCAAATCTGTAAACATTACTAGAAGATATTCCAGAGTCAATGCATGAGAAGACTTTGTGTCTCTGACCTCACAGACCAGTCAGCCTAAGCTGGAGGTGTTCCAGGAGCTTCTGAGCAAGTACCCCAGCGTGTTCCACCCCTCCCGGACCCCCAAGAGCCTGCTGGTCCACTGGCAGCTGCTCAAGCAGTACTACCTGCTGGAGGACCAGAGTGGTGCGTCGTCCCTCTCCTTAGAACATGGATCAGCATCACCTGGTCCCTCCTCTCTGGGATCATCTAGTCTCTGCAGACATTCCACTGTTGATGTTTCAAAACGTGGTTCATGTTTTGAATTGAGAGTATAGACGTATTTCACTAAGTAGGATATATACAATGGATCAAAATGTACATATTTAGAAAATGAATGGAATATGAAGTAAAGGAGGATGTCCAGTCACGGCAGTATGAGTGAATGGAGGCGACTAACAGCATCATATGCTCATGTCTGATGATCGTGTGTTACAGTCCAGCCGCTACCGAAGGGGGACCAGGTCCTGAACTTCTCTGATGCTGAGCAGATGGTCGATGAGGCCAAATTAAAGTAAGGGAATCGCTTCATATTCCTTTAATCCTTTTTGTGTGACAGTTCAGTGATGAATATCATGTGTTCTGCCCACCAGTTTTGTGTTGCTCATTGGAGGACAGTTCAGTGATGAATATCATGTGTTCTGCTCACCAGTTGTTTTGTGTTTGTTTGACCTAGGGACAGCAGGGACGAGGTGTTGGAGCATGGTAAGAGTTCATGTTCATAAGTACAAAGTTGAAGGCTTTAATACGTCCTAGGTCACCTTATTTTACTCTGTGAAAAGAGTCAAGGTGTAAAGATCTCCGATTGGCTACTGCTCTCTATGCTGTGATATCACAGCATTCCTAGATAAGCCTTGTATGGGCCGTCTCACCGCAGGGCTGGGGCCCGGTGGCTCCTTGTTGTTCTGGACGGTTCCTTCATGGTTCTGTTTGGTCCCTCAGAGCTGATGATCTCCGACCGGCACCAGAAGCGGGAGATCCGACAGCTGGAGCAGGAGCTGCCGCGCTGGCAGGTCCTGGTGGACAGCATCACCGGTCAGTAGGCCCTCACTTACCGCACGCTTTGGCCCCGTTTGTTTGACCTGCAGAGGCTCATCTTCATCCTGTGGTTCTCCTCAGGGATGAACGTCCCGGACTTTGACAACCAGACCCTGGCGGCGCTGAGGGGCCGCATGGTGCGCTACCTCATGAGGTCCAGAGAGGTAAACGCACGCGGCACACGCGCGTCAATTCAATTTTATTTGTACAGCCCTTAATCACAGGTACAGTCTCAAAGGGCTTAACAGACTATATTTATGACACCCCCCCTGACCCTAGCCCCCCAGAGGGCAAGAAAAAACTCCCTTAATTAGCAAGGATGAAATCTTGAGCAGGAACGCAGAGTGGGGATCCCTCCTTCCAGGGATGATCAGGAGTGCAATGGGTGCCGTAATTGACAAGGGTGGGCGTGAACCTGGTTATGATCATGTAACGTATCGTCTGTCTGTGTTGGCCAGATTACCTTGGGCAGAGCCACCAAGGACAAACAGATCGATGTGGACCTGTCTCTAGAAGGGCCCGCCTGGAAGATCTCCAGGAAACAAGGTGATCCTCCGCGATGAAGGTTGCTGTAATATGGCCGCGTATAACCTCCTCGTTCTACTTGGTCTCTGGTTTAGACCATTTTATTAGGACATTTGATTGCGTTTTTTTCCGCATCATTTATTCATGTGCCTTTTCCCATTAATATTCCCTGGTTTCATGCAGTGTTTTTAAGATCTTCCTTATACCATTTGATTTGTATTGAATTCCATTAGGCTGTTCTTATTACATCATTATGGTCCCAGTTTCATATTCCCTGCTTTTTATCCCCTATCCACACTATTTTACCTCTTACATTAATGTAGCAGCCTTATACATTTTATTTTCTTCTTCTTGAATTGGACTCTCTAGAAAGCATTCTGTGCTCATGCATAAACACCTCCATAAATAAACATTCTTATTGGTATTTATAATTATATCACTGCACTTATCAACTGGTTTCCCCGGGAATTTCCCTTTATTGCCCACAATCTCTGACCTTCCTTCTGTATCTATATCTAAATGTTGACTTTTGCAGGAATTATTAAGCTGAAGAATAATGGAGATTTCTTCATCGCCAATGAGGGCAGACGTCCGATCTACATTGATGGCAGACCAGTTCTGTCTGGCAACAAGTGGAAACTTAACAACAACTCTGTGGTGGAGGTGGGTAACGGGCCTTTACTGTCTGAAACGAAAACTTCATCCGTTATTCTGTTGTACCTTTAACAACGTGTTTGTGTCGTTCAGATTGCAGGGCTGCGATTCGTCTTCCTCATCAACCTAGAACTGATTTCACTCATTAAAGCGGAGGCGGCCAAGATGACTCAGCAGTGACCCCTGCAGCTCAGAAATGGAACTAGATGCTGAGGCAGTTTGGTCCCTGAAAAAGGAAGTTTGAGTAACAATAGCCTTGATGAAGACCATCAAGAACTTGTATCTACAGTGAGCATCTGATGGACCTAAAGCGGGAATCTTGGGCTGCTCATATGTCTATACCTAACCTCCGGGAGCGAGAGAGACATGTTTCATACTACCAGGGTTTAACTGTAGTCTTTTTCTGTATTGTTTTTTCTGGATATTAAATTGTATTTAAACTTGACACAACGTTGTTGTCTAGATTTAAACAACGTGCAAATAAATGTGCTAGCTTGCCTTTTTACGTTCTGAATTAAATGTGGCCCAGAAACAGTGACCCTGCTGCAAAGCAGTGTGCTGGTGATAAAATATGAATCGTGTGTTTAAATGGCTAACGTTAATGAGATATATGCACTATTGGCTTACTCTTCTTTGCACTGAAGCGATCCAGCAAATTACTATATTCTTATCACGTGTCTTTTTGGCAGAGGCAGGGTTTGCCAGAGTTGCTAGTATTTATATTTTGTATTTGAGACGGCATTTGAACACTGAACAACACACAAAGTGAAGACGTTTTACAGCAAATGCACCCATAATGATTTGGAAAGCTCAAAGTATGGGAAGGTTTGGGAAATATAGGAACTGGACCGCGGCTGTTATTCCACGGAGAACCAGTTCCAAACAGACTTTTGTGTACATACGTAGACACCTAGCAATGAGTTATTTTGTCTTGAGGACTCGGTGTGAAAAACATGATGGTCGACCTGTAGCGGTTGGTGTTAGTGGGTACTGAACTGTAAACAGAGTCGTAGCGGTCTTGAACGTCCCTTCTGTCCAGCTGCTCTTGGTGTGTGAGTGGGCAGTGAACGGTCTCCCAGCAGCGTCGTAGCGGTCTTGAACACATCTCGTGTCCACGTGTTTCAGCAGCTTCTGGTGCCCAGCAGGAGGCTGTGTTGTTAAACCTCACTGTGTGAGCATCGTGGATAGCATCACTGAGTCCATGTTATCCTGTCAACACGCGTTTTTAGAAGATAAAGGTCAGTGATGGATTTTGTTTGGATGTAATTTTGGTTATAATTGAGATGTTTTTAGTTGTTGTTACCATATAGGGGCATTGACCTGTCAGGTAAAGTGTTGCACAACGGTAGCGGTAGTGGCACAAATCTGGGCATTAGCTGGCAATGAAAGTGAGTTATTACTAATATTGTTAGTGCATATGTTGTTTATTGCTGGACTTGGACAAATTGGTTGTAACTAGTTAACTAGTAACTAGGTAACTAGTCCATATGTCTGCAGGACATGGGACTGATCTGGGGCGTTTCTTTATCCTCGTATAACGCAGATATTTCAACAGATTTGAAGCCTTTAAGTCTAGTTAGAAATAAATGTTATCTTCTGAAACATTGGAAGATTTCGTTTGCATAACAAAAGTATGACCAATCGTATGACATGCATTCATTTAAAACGAACCTGAAGTGTAGACATACTGGTAGCTAAATGGACAGAACAGTCCTACTGGTAGCTAAATGGACAGAATAGGTCTACCACCCTCTTCACCCAAATGGAACAATGTGTTTACCTCAAAGGGACTCTCAAATATATTCCGCTCAATCGACTGCTAAACACAACAGCACAACTGAATAATAATAATACATAATAGTGATAATACAATAGTGCATTGACTAGTGCTTGTAAAACACTCCAGCAAAACAACACGCAGGTGGAAGCCCGTAAGGTCCAACCTGTAACCTAGAACTTGTCATTGGGAAATCGAATTTACTTAAAATAATGTTACCAAAACTCCTTTTTGTGTAATAAAAGTACATATTAACATCTGCAGGAGGGAGACAGACATCCCAACTGGATTATGAGACTCCCTTCCCTCTGGAGATACCAAGACCATAAAGCTTATATTACGTAAGGATTGAGTTGGGAAGTCGTTAGCCATTTACAGCTTTATTATTGACCCATTATTTGAAACCTGTCTGGTGATAATGCTGCTGTCATCATTAAACCATCTAAGCTTCTGTTGTAAGCGTGCTAAATGTTCGATTGAATGGGGTTAATAGGATAATATTGGTTAAATAATTACACAAATTGGTGAATCATACAATTGAATGCTCCAAACATTTAAAATAATGCACTGTTTAAATACGAATAGGCCTACATTTCGGAAGTCTGTTATTGTGATTCAAAATGTATCCGGCATAAACTGGCAAATCTTGCGCACTCATTTTTTAAGAACTCATTTAGCTAAATGTACTTTTTTATATTGTTAAACACATTGACATACTTTAGTTGGTACAAAATGTTCCACGGCATGTCTAGCCAAGATATAAATCACCAGGACTGTAAAGACTGTTATGCAACAGTCCTTTAATCAAAATGTGTAAACGACAATGTATCTTATTTCTCGATAAGGGATACAAAATGTGTTTCGTGCCTTAATTGCAGTAGTGGCTCTTTCCCCTCTCAAGTTATTTTTCTGACAGGAAATCTAGAGCTTATTTACCCTTAAGACTTTGTCCGAGCTTGTTTCAATATACAGTATCTGTCATTGTACCCTCTGCGGGACAAACTGGAGGTTGTTGAAGAGCCATGTTGGAGAGCAACAACCTTTGGAATGTCGTAATGACTGGCAAACAAATGAGGCATCCTATAACTACTCCGAAACCTTCCTCCTCCTGATCCCACTCCCTGACCGATGGGGTTCCTGGTTTAAAGATATGAATGATTACCATGGAGCTCCACAGAGGAACAGAATGTGAACCTGAGAGATCGGTGTCATCTCTCTCTGCTTCCAGTACAATGTGTGTTAATGTTTGGGAATGTGTTAATCTCTCAGCAGAACATCAATGCAATGCTGCTACTGCGACGCTGCCAAAGACTGACTCCAGGACTGAGTCCTGTCCTGGCTCAAAGGTACAGTCATGACGAATCAAGTGCTTCCTTTAATGAAGCTTGTGTTGCAAGTCAAAGGTTGTCAAACATTTGAATAGTTTCTCATTCGTTTTCTCTAACGGCCGGTGACTCACACACCATGGTCTCTGTTGATTTGACAATCACACAGGACCAATGATTTGTCAGAGGAATTCAGGACATCCATAGTTAGTTTTTTTCCTAGTCACACCCGCTTCGTTTGTTAATGACCCTTTTCTGGTCAAGTTATTCAGCCTTTTTTTTTTTACAAGTGACTCATTATCTAGCATTATCTGGCATTAGCCAGCAGGATCAGCAGCTCCTGTATCAGTCAGCTTCTGCTTTGTGGCTATCAGCCCAGTGCTCGTTTGTTTAGCCGTTCCTTCCCTGATAAGACCCTTCTTATCAGTAGTGGTGGCAAAGATCCAGAGATTATATATATATGCATATGTGTGTAGGGAGACAGAGAAGTATATATAGAGTTATAACATCCTGTTCGTTTCTGCTGTCCCTTGTGTAGTAAACCTTTTATAATTTTAAGAAATGTACTTTGTTCATGTATTAATCTTAGGGCCAGACCAGCGGCCTCCCCAGCACCCTCATGGTCAGTGGTGGGCTGGGGCAGCAGGAGCAGCAGTGGTGGAGGTGAGGACCGGCAGACCTCCCAGGACCCCCGCTGGAGGCCCGCCCTGGCCGGCCTTCTGGCTGGTACCGGCGCCGTGCTGGCCTATGGCCTCCGCTACCACCAGGTCAGACGCTGTGCAATCCAACGACCCCGGTCTGGGAAAGCCAAGACTGTGGGGCGCTCTGTGGACAGAGAGTCTGCTTCAAACTGCAGCTCCTGTGTCAAAGATTGTCCCGAGTACGAACGTGTACTTTGAGACCCGGTGTAATGAAGCGGGGCTGAGAGACGATGACGCTGGTAAATAGAAGAGAGAAAAGCTTCTTCCGATGTTATCGGCCGAGTCAAGCAGTCAATGAGTAGTAGCGTACATTTCATTACCATGGCAACCATGCCCAGCATTATGCTTCAGAAGCGTTGATAATGAAAACGATAGCAGAAGTTACAGTGAGGAAATGAGTGTTCACAACCATCACCTGACCACAGCCTGCTGACCCAGACGGAGATGTGTGTTCTCCTCCATCATCAGACGTGTTGTTCTCCTGTGCAGGCGGAGCGGCCCGCGGCCCCCATGGAGCCGGCGCTGCCCGTCTTCAGCCAGGAGGAGGTGGCCAGGCACGCCTCGCTGGAGGCCGGCGTCTGGGTCACGTTCCGGGGGAGCGTCTACGACATCACGGAGTTTGTGGCCATGCACCCCGGGGGGGATAAGATCCTGCTGGCGGCGGGCGGGGCGCTGGAGCCCTTCTGGGCCCTGTACGCCGTCCACAGCCAGGACCACGTGCTGGAGATCCTGTCGGAGTACAAGGTGGGCCGCCTGCTGCTGGCCACGCATCACATAAGAGCAGAGCACAGAGGTTCTTAGTTCTAACCCCGGTCTCCTTAGAGCTCCACCCCGGCCAGGGATGGAGAGTGTTGGTTGAGTAATCATTCTGCTGTGGATCCTGAAACCATGTAGGGCTGTTTGTGTGTGAGCTCCTTGTTGATGACCTCTCCTCTCTGTCCCCCGGAGGTCGGGGAGCTGGACCCCGAGGACCAGAAGAGGCAGCGGGCGGCGGAGCCCTCGGACCCCTACTCCTCGGACCCCCAGCGCCACCCGGCCCTGCGCGTCAACAGCCAGAAGCCCTTCAACGCTGAGCCGCCGCCCGAGCTGCTGGGCGACAGCTACATCACGCCCTCCGCCATCTTCTTCAAGCGGAACCACCTGCCTGTGCCGCGCGTGGACCCGGCCTCGTACCGCCTGGCGGTGGAGGGGCTGCCCCGCCCGCTGAGCCTCTCCCTGCAGGAGCTCAAGAGCCGCTTCCCCAAGCACACCGTCACCGCCACGCTGCAGTGCGCTGGCAACCGCCGCTCGGAGATGAACGAGGTGAAGCAGGTGAAGGGCCTCAACTGGGGCATCGCCGCCATCAGCAACGCCACGTGGAGCGGCGCCCTGCTGAAGGACGTGCTGCGGGAGGCGGGCTGCGGGCCGGACGCGGCGCGGTGGGCCCGCCACGTGCAGTTCGAGGGGCTGGACTCGGACGTGTCGGGGACCACCTACGGGGCGTCCATCCCCTTCAGCAAGGCGCTGAGCGAGGACGGCGACGTGCTGCTGGCCTACGAGATGAACGGCGAGGAGCTCCCGGCCGACCACGGGTACCCGCTGCGCGTGGTGGTGCCCGGCACCGTGGGCGCGCGCAACGTCAAGTGGCTGGGCAAGGTCATCGTGAGCGGCGAGGAGAGCGCCGGCCACTGGCAGCAGAACGACTACAAGGGCTTCTCCCCCGGGACGGACTGGGACACGGTGGACTTCAGGTCGGCCCCCGCCATCCAGGAGCTGCCCGTCCAGTCGGCCATCACCCAGCCCGCCGACGGAGCCCTGCTGGAGCGCGGCGGAGGGGAGGTGACGGTGCGGGGCTACGCCTGGAGCGGCGGCGGGCGCGAGGTGGTGCGCGTGGACGTGTCTCTGGACGGAGGGAAGACGTGGCAGGTGGCGCGGCTGAGGAGCGGCAAGGAGGAGGAGGAGGAAGAGGGGGAGGAAGAGGCCCCGCCCCCACCTGGCCGCGCGTGGGCGTGGAAGCTGTGGGAGGTGGTGGTGCCGCTGCCCCCTGGGGAGCAGGAGGTGGAGATCGTGTGTAAGGCGGTGGACAACAGCTACAACATGCAGCCGGACTCCGTGGCGCCCATCTGGAACTTGCGAGGGGTGCTGAGCAACGCGTGGCACCGGGTGAGGGTAAAGGTCAAAGAGGACTGAGCGCCCTGACCCCACAGCTTGAAGGATTTGGATATTCGTGCAGCATCAGCCTTTTGTTGACCTCATTAGGATACAGGAAGTGTATCTAGAATGCTGCTTATCATAAGGTAGTCTTGTTTGTTTAAACGAGTATTTAGATGAATCAAGATCAAAGTGTGATCGAAAACAAAAGAGTATTATGACCGGCTGATGATTTGTGCCTTTTGTAAGAAATGTATTTTTCTAATCCTGAATCCTGGGACTTAACCAGCGTGTGAACACTTTGAAGGATTGTTTCGTTAATAATCTTTTCAACTGCTGTTGGTCTTTTCCCTTTCCTTTGTCTTTTTAAATGTTTGAAGTAGCCTTATTTAACACTAATATTTTAAACATGCTCAAGTAAATAATTTTCTGCTTTTCATGTTAATGTTTGAACTGTATAATCAGTTTTGTATAAGTACTTTATTTATTCAACTCTGAAGGTGGTAAATAAAGTGAATGTTGATGAATGTTGGACTGTTTCTCTAGCTGGTTGTTTTTATCCTAGCCAACTGTGCTCATCCAGTGTTCAAAACCAACACATCTTGGCTTTCCTGTGATGTTCACGATTCCTTTTGACTTTGATAAATGTTCGATAGAGGAAAATAGAAACATCAAGTCCTACACATTACACCAGGGCTTCTAAGTTTTCACCTTGAGTCCGGCTTTAATGTCAACAATGTTGATTTGCAGTCAGGTAAGTCTTTCAAATGAGCTATCGTTTTAAATAGTTACATTTCAAGGATATAGTTGCAAGAGACAATTTTTTCTTTATTAATCATCTAGTTTAGTGATCATCTAGTTTAGCAATCAGTGCTCCACTGAGCTATAGGCCTACCAACTGTAATAACCATCTAGTTTCTTAATCATCTAGTTTAGTCATCAGTGCACTCACTGGGCTATAGGCCTACTCTCTTCAGAGGTTGGATGGTCACAGCATCTTAAGAACCGGGTCTTGTGGGGGTGGGGCAGGTCCACCTCCCGCTGGAGAAGGAGACTGCCGAGCACCAGAGGACTCTACAGCGCCCCCCAGAGGTCTGCTGTAGTTCACTGGAGTTTTGCTTTAGAGTTTGTATTCCAGCCAACATAACGCAATGCAAAGGCCCAACGTTGATAACTTAAGAACGATAAGCTCTTGTAAAATAAGTAAGAAGGTAATTTATTACTCATGATTAATTACAAAATAATAATCCTTATCGTGGCGCTGCCCTTCTTGCGTGTTATGTACATAATGGTATTGCAACCGCACAAAGGTCGAGAACCAGTCCTACTCCATTCATGAAGACACAGAGTCACTGACAACCTTGTGTTTCACATATGGGTGGGAACCTCACCCACAAAGAATGTCTCTCAGCTTGGTCCAGCAGATGAATGTTCTCAGACTAACTCTCAGCAGTCCGTCTTACATTAAGCCTCCAAAGACTGACATTTGAAAAACGGCCTTTCGGCTCTGTACAGCCTTCAACTGGTCAGTGTAGCTGAGACTCCACGGGGCAGTTGCTCTGTCGCTACCTTAGCCACTTTTTTTGAGTTTAACACGGTTTTAAACTCAAGAAGTCACGTGACGTCTTAAGCTCCATTGCTGTGTCATATGTACTTGTGGTTTAACCTGCAGCTGCGTTTTACCTTGATCTCAATTGCTGTGTCTTCAGAGAAATTCGCATCAGACACTAGAGGGCGTATTTTGTGCGTGTTAGTCTAATCTCGAAACTGACGTGGTTTTAGAGGAGACTAAACCAGTTTGCAGGATGAAACAAGGCTCCATCATAACCGACACACACACACAGAATTAGTTTTATGAATTATTATTAATAGGTATGATACATTTACACTTATTACACCAGATAGTGGTGGTGGTGTCTTTCCTTGGATTTTCCACCGTGTCCACAACACCTCGAATGCAGTGCAGCAAATATAATTTTTGCTCCTCGTTGTAGTTCTCTATCCGCGACATGTTCATCGACATGATCCTAACTCCCTTCTCCGATAATTGAAAGGCGTGACATGACCCTAATTACTCGCATAGGCCTATTAGTTCGTCTTCAATTAATTAAGTA
>OMKX01108979.1:0-15276 GCA_900302425.1 Brosme brosme
GTGTATTCAAGTTTAAACATGGACAGAATCAGCCTTTAGCACTTTGATGCTGGTGTGTTTAGGATGAGGCATGATGTTAGCTGTTCAGAGCTCAATGGAGGAGTGTTGTCGGGACAGGTAGCTGGAGTGGCCTAGCAGAAGGCACAAGCAGCTTTATAATTAAACTGTCGCTGAGCACAACCCCTGTATATGATTGATGATACATTTTGAGGCCTTCCGTCTGACTGGCACATAGACAGCACACTATCTGTTGCAATGGTTGCCATGGGCTTCTGTTGACACACTCCCTAATGCACAACTTTGCTGGAATGTTGGTGAAACATTCTGTTATAATGTGGTGTTAAAGGATTGCAGGGATTCAGTGGGTTCTGAGGCTATTCATTAAACTTTCCTTGTCTAAATTGTCTGCCTTGTAGGTCTAACTTCATAGCTGTGGCATCTGCTTCTGTTGTTGCTTTATGGAGTATGGAAGCCCAGTCATTGCCTTAATCTTAAGTTCTCCTACTATGTAGGAACACTGAAGACCTTGTGGCCAAAGCAGGAGTTCCCCTCAATCTCTCTCCAGCCCTCTCAGCCACCTTCCCTGCTCTAATGAGTGCAGTGGTAATGGCCTTCAGTAACGATACTGCCTAACTAGGTGCACACTTTAATCGCTTCCTGTTCTTTACTGCTGTAGGCTGGAGCGCCCCTTGGTAACAACCGTGGGGCTCTGAGCACCAGAGCCTGGTATCTCTGGCTCTCATGAACACTCACGACTAAGTATGAGGAGCCGGTTGTTATGCCGGTCACCAAATAAGCATGGTTAAAGCAAGGAATCATACCCTTTAATCGCAGACATCTGCTGCAGCTGGTTTTAGAAACAGTGGACCAACATATTTTGTGTGCTATCATCTGCATGGTTGATATAGAAAAAAATAGAGCGCTTCGGTTAGGGAGTAGAGGGTTTTGTGTGCGTGTTTGGGAGTAGAGGGGTTTTGTGTGCGTGTTTGGGAGTATTTTGTGTGCGTGTTTGGGAGTAGAGGGGTTTTGTGTGCGTGTTTGGGAGTAGAGGGGTTTGTGTGCGTGTTGGGCAGTAGAGGGGTTGTGTGTGCGTGTTTGGGAGTAGAGGGTTTGTGTGCGTGTTTGGGAGTAGAGGGGTTTTGTGTGCGTGTTTGGGAGTAGAGGGGTTTTGTGTGCGTGTTTGGGAGTAGAGGGCTTTGTGCGTGTTTGGGAGTAGAGGGTTTTGTGTGCATGTTTGGGAGTAGAGGGGTTGTATGTGCGTGTTAGGGAGTCTGCACAAGCCTTTAGTGCATGCAAAGGGAACCAGCAAACACGATGTGACTGTGATTTTGTTTGACAGTTTTATGGCATTTGGCTGAAGTTATGGATGTATTTTCTGTACTTCCCCCCTCATCAGCCATCAGTTAACAACACGTTAAATACATACAATTACGTTTTGGTTTGCATTTTGAAGTCGCCTTTGTATAAAATTTTCACCTATTTTCCTTTTCCTGTCTAAAGTGAGTTGTAGCTGCTGCTCCGCACTGTGGCTGGTTCACGACAGACCTGCCACATGCAACATGAACATGGCAAGACAGACTTGGACTAGTTAGAGGGATCCCTTTTTTCCTTTTTAAGAAATCATTTAACAGCAAACGCGAGCCGGATACCTCGCAGCCGTTCATTAGGTTAACTACACCGCGGCTAGTGGAACTCACGCAGACCTTTCTTGAAGGATTGTTCGGGATCACTCACTATCCTGTGCTGTTCTTTGTTGCTTGCATTAAACGGATTAACCTCGTCCTCTTGCAGGTTGGCTGGAGCACCGCACGGGACTATTACACGTTCTTGTGGTCACCTCTCCTGGAGAACTATGTGGAGGGCACCACGGTCAACAGAGTGGTGGTCTTTCAGGGTAAGGCCATAGCAGTAATTCATCTTTCTTTGCCACCTTTTGATAACACACTCGCCAAGAATGTGGACCCAGCTAAATGTGTCAGACTATTTATTTTTGGAATAGCAATGCCGAAAATCCATTTGTTTAAATGATATTTACATTTTATTTTATATGTATAATTCAAGTAGGGGAAAAGATGCAGGATAATCGTTTGTAGGCAGCATAGTAAAAAAGTGGAATAGTTGCTTGGTTATTGTTAACGTTGCAGGCTTTGGAGAGCAGTAATGCAGCAGTAGAAATGCAGGTGTGGTCCTCCCCTAGCCTAGTTTAGGCCACAAGATGTCTGGCTCTGTGTCGCTGCATAGCTGGTTTAACAGAACCCCTTCCTGCCCAGGCTACTATGTGCCAAACGACGACGGGGAGTTCTACCAGTTCTGCTACGTGACCCACAAAGGGGAGATCCGAGGGGCCAGCACGCCCTTCCTGTTCCGCGCCAACAGCCCCAGCGAGGACGAGCTGCTGACCGTGGAAGATGAGTGCAACTCGGACATCCTGGTGGTCACCACCAAGGCCAGCTTCCTGGAGGTACCCAGGCCAAACGACACTTCAACCCACAGCCATGTTGGCAAGCGGAAATAGTTACGCCCTGGCACGCAATTTGGCTAAATGTTTATATCAACATATCAATTAAACAGGGTTCCTAGGCTATTTGTCAAACACACAACATTTGGGAAGTGTTTTCAGCACGGGGCCCGTAGTTACAGGAGAGCCTGGTATCACAGCGACGGGATTCTGGGAATAGTTGAGCGAAATGCCTGTCTGTATTCGCACACAGCGCAAGATGGAAGAGGCCCAGCGAGAGAAGGAAGAGATGTCCGGAAACATGGAAGTTCTGCAGCAGGAGAAGGAGCAGCTGGAGGAGGAGAAGCAGCTCCTACAGAAGCGCTGTGAGCAGGAGGAGGAGACGTACTCCAAGCTGATAAGAGAACACCAAGTAAGCACTGACAAAGTCCACTCTGAACACACACAGAGTCATGAGACCTGTTAAATAGGCTGGATTCAGACTTCAGTCTTTTTACTTCTTTCAAACTTTATGCATTTGATGTATGAAATTCTGTGTTGCATATATTTGATTAAAGGTACCTAACATTCACTTTTTTTTAAACACTGCATTTTTTTTTAAGTCGAACTTGGTTTGAAGAGTTCATTAAAACACTGTCTGGAATTGTTTGAGTCATCTTTATGTTTGGATGTTTAGGGAGCAGTGAGATCAGTTTTAGTTGAGTTGAAAGGTAGAAGTCCCAGGTGAAGCCATGTAGTCTCTCAGCGCCTCCTAGTGTAAGGAGGAGTAACAGCGCCTTTAATTCCAGACCACGGAGACATTCAAAGTGCATTGAGAAGAAGAGTAAATCAAATGCTGACAGCTGTAAATGTGGGTTATGAACGTAGTTATGAAGTTGCTGTGTTTTTATTGCAAATCATCAAATGTGACCGCAAACGCACTACTGTGGATATTCAACGTGGTGCATGTTCATAAATCTGCTCTAAAAATAACTGACATGAAAACATGGCTACAGATTTGGTGGCTGTTCATTTTATGACTACTTTGATATACTTTTTTAATGTGTTATGAAATAAAAGGATTCCAACTGTTTACATATAAACACACTAGCATAAGGACATCGTCCAAAACTGAAAGTTATATCATGAACAGCAGCTAGCCTTTTTTACCTCTTTAGTTTTTTTGAACTTAGCATAAGGTGGTGTCAACAAACCAGGAGGGCTCTACTGTGCCACGGAGACACTGGTTTGGAGCAGAGAAATGAGAAGTGTGTGTTTGTGATCTCCAGGACCTCCAGAACTCTTCCCAGGCCCTGCAGGAGGAGAGAGAGGAGGTGAAGAGGAGGCTGGAAGAGGCCACAGCCAGGGTCCTGCAGCTGGAGGAGGACCTCATTGGAGTCACCCAGAAGGGTCTTCAGAAGGAGACTGAGCTAGATGGGTAGGTTCTCCCCTGAGTTAGTTTAGTTGGTATACTGGTGGTAGTGGATTGGTATGGCTGTTGGACAGGAGTAATTGCTTGTTCTGAGGGACGGACGTTGTGTTAACATGATGTTATTTTGTCCTAGCTTGAAAGATAAGGTGAAGAAGCTGACAGTGGAGAAGGAGGCGCTGGAGTCCCATCTGAAGAACGAGAAGGACGAGAAGGAACTGTACAAGGTACCGCGAACCACGTCAAGTATAGAACGATGTATACAGAATAGTTGAGCCAGGTTTACACCTTACACCACATTCATGATGGTCAACGTAGACCTGAACCTTGAAATGATGAGCACAACTCCTTGATGCGCTTTTATGCAAATTATAGTTAGCATTCATTTTCAGGTTGGCGTTCAATTCACTTTACTCACTTATTATTCACTCACTTTCTTCCTTTGCTTCGCTCCCCTCAGTTTTGTACGTTCCTTTGGTCTAAACATTCCTCTGGTGTTTTTGATTCTTGTTGTGGTGGGTCGAGGAACCGGGAGTGGTACACACTGTTGCCCCAGAGAAGGAGCATGTACTCCACCTACCTAATTTAACTTGCACCGCGTTTGGGCTACAGCGAGAAGCGTCACTTTATGGGCCTTCCTCACTCTTTGTTTTGTAATTAAGGTCACGCAGCGTTTATGTTAATGGTCTGGTGCTATTTGGTGCGTACTCTCTACGGGCACCGTGTGAACTCTAGCCCTAGGTTTAAAGCTTGGCCTGTTTCTGTGCGTGTTCACGTATGTGCGTGCCGACGTCGAAAGATTCACCTGAAGAACCGCGAGCTGGAGAACACGAAGCAGAGTGCAGAGCTGCAGCTGCTGAAGTCGGTGGATGTGAACAAGGAGAACGCCATCGCTCGCTTCAAAGAGGAGGTGGCCCGCCTCCAGGCCTGCCTCAGCGACCAGGAGAAGCAGCACCTCCAGCTGCTGGCCAAGGTCTCCCCGCTGGTACAACCATGAGCATTTCAGTTTCTCCCATTAGTTCAATTGACGTTCATTATTACTTTATTTAAGTGAAACCAGTTTGTGTTATTGTAATAATATTGATAGTTATGACATATGTAGCCCAAAGCAGGGTTTCGCACAATCAATGTTCTTCATATATATATATCTATATGTATATCTATCTATAGATAGATATATATCTATATCTATAGATAGATATAGATATATATCTATAAATACATATATAGATATATAGATATAGATAGAGATAGATAGATATCTATCTATATATATATAGTGATAGATATATCTCTCTCTATATATAGATATATATAGAGAGATATATAGAGATGGATAGAACATTGATCGTGGACATCCCTATAACCCACTTGGTGCCCAACCCACGGTGGGACCTCCAGCCCCTAAAGTGTGTGTGTCTCCCGTCCCGTTGCCCCCCTCCCCCAGGGGGACACCAAGGCCCTGAAGGAGCAGCTGAGGCAGAAGGAGGAGCAGCTGCACGCCACGCGCCAGCAGTCGTCCATGTTGGCGGCGGAGCTCCGGGACGCCTCCAGCGCTCGCGACCGCAGCATGTCAGAGCTGTACCGCATGAAGCTGGAGGCCGACGCGCTGCGGCAGGCCAAGGCCGACGCCCTGGCCCAGTGCACGCGCCTGGAGCGCCTGGTGGAGCAGGTGAAGGCAGAGGCCAGGCAGGAAGCTGTGAGTAGCCCCGTCTCTGCACCGTCTCTGTGTCTGTGGGACGAACTCGAGTTACAGTCACTGGATATGAGGAGCTTTAAACGTCTATTCACGCTACAGGACGCCTGGTGCAACGTGGACCATTAGTAGTTTTTAAACATTCAAAAATGAACTGCAATTATCAACAGACTGTGAAGAACTAACCAAAGGAAGCTGTGTCCACCAAAGATCTTTGGTAGCGTCTATGCATTTCCTCATTTCTTGCATGGGGGGGTGGAGCACTAATTCGAGAAAAAGCTGTTGTTTCTTCAACACTATTTTCTGTTCTCGTCCCTTAAGATGCAGAACTGGCATCTGCAACAATCTGCCTATGTGATGATCTGTGTGTGTACTAGCCTCTGTGTGTGGTGGGATGTGTTGGTCCAGGCCCGGGCGGAGGAGGAGGCGGGTGAGGAGCCCGCGGCGGAGCTGCAGAGGGAGGTAGAGGACCTGAAGCTGCGGCTCCACATGGCCGCCGAGCACTACAAGGAGAAGTACAAGGAGTGTCAGCGGCTGCAGAGACAAGTGTCCAAGCTGTCGGAGCAGCAGGGGGTGGGTCTCAGACGCACGCCCAGGCTCCACGCCACACATCAGACATGATCAGCAATCCAGTTGACTCACTGTTGTTCCATCGTGTGTGTGTGTGTGTATGTGTGTGTGTGTGTGTGTGTGTGTGTGTGTGTGTGTGTGTGTGTGTGTGTGTGTGTGTGTGTGTGTGTGTGTGCGTGTGTGTGTGTGTCTGTGCGTGTGTCTGTGTGTCTGTATGTGTGTGTGTATGTCTCTGTG
Organism: Brosme brosme; assembly: GCA_900302425.1. Lineage (NCBI taxonomy): Eukaryota > Metazoa > Chordata > Actinopteri > Gadiformes > Lotidae > Brosme > Brosme brosme. Next base: position 6,370 of record OMKX01108979.1, read on the forward strand.
TCTGTGTCTGCGTGTGTGTCTGTGTAGGAGCAGAGGAAAAGCTCAGCTGCTGAGGCCACAACAGTCCATGTGTCAGTGAGTCCGGACACCTCTGTTCCAGGTAAACACACATCTGACTTCTAATGGCTGCAGCCGGTGTGAGAGCTCAGCTGAAGCCTGACCCGCCGGCTGTGTGTGTGTGTGTGTGTCTGTAGGGAGCCCGGGTTCAGCGGACCCCATGCTAGAAGCCATCATCCAGGAGAAGCTCAAAGGCATCAGCAGGGAGGCCTCGGAACGGAGCGACAAGTACAGGAAATGCAAACAACTGCTGACGGTAAGAAACTCATTCATCGCGTTTTATATAAGCCAGTCAGCAATATGACAGTATAATATTTTTAATGGTGCTGTGTGTGTGTTTCTCAAGCAAGTTGTACTACACCCAGGCTGTAGTTGGCTAAGTTTGTGAGGAGAATGTCAGCTGATGAAGGGCATTAATGTTCTAGGAGGAGAAGGAACGCAGCTGCATGTTTGCCGATGAGCTTTCCAAAATGGAGGTGAAACTGAAGGAGCAAGTGAAGACTAACGATAACCTCAAACTGCAGCTAGCAGCAGAGGAGGACCGCTACAAGGTCGGTAACCATTCAGCGCTCAGAGCACAGCGACTAGCAACAGTCTGCACGCTCCCGCTAGCTAGCCGCCAAGCATGCTCCACCAAACGGAGCTCTTTGTGGACGCTTGATGCTGGATGTCTGTGTTTCTTTTTATTGCCGTGTGTGGCTGGCCCAGCTCGATGTAGCCTTTGATGCCGGGGCCCCGGCCAAACACAGCCCTTGTGACTGTGTTGTTTATGAGGCAGGCTTTCTCTGAGAGGACGTTTTATGGCTGTTTATGTCAGCCTCTGAGGACAGCAGGACTTTGCTTCTGAGGACTCTTCCCCTAGCAGCCTGGCTAATGCTGTCGTTGGCCTTAACCCAGGCACAGAGACGTTCTCAGTGCCAGTGGAGGAATTCAAACAGGATGTCTTGCTTTTAAACCAGCTCTATGTATTAGTCCCCGCAAGAGACTTAAAACCATCAATGAATTAGTTTAGGTCTGTATAATGTAGACATGATGAAGTGTATTTTAACATTGTTTAATAACTCCTGCTTGTGTTGTGTTGGCTGCAGAGCCAGGTGGCTGAGAAGGGACGCAAGCTGAAGGACCTGAAGGACACGCTCACCCTGATGGTGAAGGAGAAGGAGAAGCTAGAGGAGGTTGGGGACCGCCTTCATTTTCTCCTTTTATAGACTTTTTCCACTCTAAAACTGACCCCAGCGCTGCCATTCCCCGGCCACGTTGGGTGCTCCCGATCTGGCCTGGGTTTAACATGTCTCTCTAATTGGAGAAGCAAAGTAAATGAGATCTGATTTTCCATTCCACTACTCCGGACCACAGCGAGCTCTGACCCTGAACACCTGGAGGCTAAGAGCGGCAAAACGGCCCAATTTGAGGTTGAGAATGTCAATTAAATTGGCGCCTGCAACAAATTTCGGTAAAACACAAACTCTCGTTCCCTTTTGAAATGGAGACGAGGTTCTTTTGAGTGCTGGTTAAACTGGGAGGCTGAGTGGGATGGCAGGGGGGCGGGGCTCTCCTGAGGAGCTGTGTACTATAGGAAGTGATGGATCCTGTTGACAAGAACACCGGAAGACTTGGAAAGATAAACGCATTCAAGGGTTTGCATACGCATGGACCATATCGCCATGTCAATGAAAAACAAAAAAGTATATTTTGACCATCAAATCTGGTTCAGATTGGAATAACGTGTTTGTGTTGCCAGGGTCTGAGCAAGGAGAGCGGCAGGAAGGGGGAGCAGGGCGAGACGGAGAGCCTGGAGTCCATCACCCCCGTGTTCCTGCAGTACCCCATCCCTTACACCCTGGACGCCCCCACCCCCATGCTGGTGGCCCAGAGCTCCACCGAGCTGCACTTTGGAAACCCCTACTCCACCTCAGACCCACAAGGTGGGAGCCCACCCAACCCACCTAACCCATTTTCCAAATTGAGTTAAGAGTTGGATTTCAGGCGTAGGTTGAAGCCCTTCTCACACGCGTGACTCACGGGACCGCTCTCAGCAGGTGATTCAGACGAGGACTTCTCGGACGAGCAGCTGCTGCGGCTGCCCCCGGTGGGCCCCCCGTCCTGGGACAGCAACGTGGTGTGCATCCAGCCCAGCCGCAACCTCAGCCGGCCCGACGACCTGGACGAGCCCAAGGAGCAGCGCAACAACAACAACGTGAGTCCTGCCAGGACACAAACACAAACGCACAACGGCTGACCCGCCGTCTGAGGCCGTTGGCTAGGACCGGTTTCAGCTGCACCTTACCTTCGCTACAGCGCGCATCCGTATAACGCCACCTCCGGTATAACGCGGTGCTCGCTTGGACCCCAGGATGTTTTTCATCTCCGCAATTGAGTGTATTGTTGTGTATTGTATTTTTATTTTTTTTTATTTTTGTATTGTTATTGTATGTGTATTGTGTTGCCGAGAGTAAAGGCAGTATGAAACAGCGGAGCGTGTTTCCTACTCAGGTTTACCATATGAGGACACAATGGGCAAGTCCGTTATTTTTATATGTCCACACTTATTTCACTTACTTGTGTTGTACTTCCTGTAATGACATTGCGCTGCGTGAATGAGGTTGTTTCTGCATACACTAATTAAAACGCACGTTGTTTTTTTCAGGCCCAATAATTAGAATCTCAATAAAAGGCGATGTGGGGAACATCGCGGTCAGCCATTTAGGGACCCAATGACCGCGCTATAATGGAGGTTAAGTGTACTTGGTTATCAGTATGGATTACTGTATGGCTGCTTGGTAATTGATATGTAATGAAACATTGCCTCCAATTATGTGGTTTTTGCTCAATAGTTTAAAGTAAATGAGAGTGTGCTGTGGCAACAACGACGGCGTGGGTTATTTCTAAACTCTGGGGTTTCTCTTTGGTTCCCAGAGCAACGGTAACGAGCCTCCTGCAGCCAGCGAAGCCCACAGCCCCTTCATGAGCGAGGGACAAAGCACCTTCTGCTTTGAACCCAGGTAACACACCGGCCCTCTGTTCCTCAGCTGCACTGCTCTAACATGTCTGAAGTGTTTCTTCTCCAAGTCCCCTCTGTCCTGCTGGGAGTCTTCCAGCAGATCAACCATGTTGCCTTCAATGCTCATCACTTGTCTATCACTCGTCTATTAAAGTCACAATGTGTTACCTTTCAGCAAGCTTACAGCTTAGAGTAACCTGGAGGTATCTGTAGTCAATGCTCTTCCATAGTGTTTTCAATTATCAATAAAATCACAAATCATTTCTACAAATATAAAATGTTGGCCAGCCCCGTACCTATTTTGTTTACAAGAGTCGTACTGGCTGTGCCACACGCTGGCACTGCCAGTTAGAGCGGACAGAACACTGATATTGTTCTTTTGATTTGTGAAAATCAATCGATGACGCTCATTACCACTTTAACACCAGATCTCTTCCATCCCTCCCCCATCGCTCTGCTCTTCCTGTCCTCCGTACGCAGCGTGGACATGAAACGCTGTCCCCTCTGTGAGGTCATCTTCCCACCCAACTACGACCAGAGTAAGTTCGAGGAGCATGTGGAGAGCCACTGGAAGGTCTGCCCCATGTGCAGCGAACAGTTCCCGCTGGACTGCGAGCAGAAGATCTTCGAGAACCACGTGCTGACGCACTTTGACGGCAACATGCTCAACTTTGACTAGACTATATGCGTGACATCACACCTGCTTGGCCTGTATTCTTTCTCCACTCAAACACATCAACTTCTTTGACCGCATGTTCTAGTGTGACGATCTGCTCTTTAGGACCTTTGGTTTTTTGGTTTTTGTCCGCTGTTGTTTTTGTTACAGTTAAGATGTGGTTTGACATAACAAAAACCCTGAGATTGTATCTGACCTTGACTTATAACCCAGGGCTACTATATTCGGCTATGAGACGTGCAGAGAATAGTTTATTTTTAATGGTGCCTAAGTTCCTTAATTTTGGTATGGCTTAATTAAGAGTTAAGACTGTTCTACATGCTGTTGTTTTTTGATCTGTTGTAGGTCTATTTTTTCACTCGATTTTACAAATCAGGGAAAGAGGCAAGACATGTTTACCAAACACACATTTGACTCCATCTAACCAAACTCAAACAACCTCTTCAAACAGCAGCCTAGTGCACAGTATGCAGGAGGAGGAATGGCTTGTGTGATTACATTAACAAATCATTTGATAGGGTGAAATCATCTATTTTATTTAGTTCTTTCATATATATATAAACAATGATGTTGTGAAAGCCTTGATGATTCATGTACACTCTTGTCTGTTGTCTGTGTTGGTCAACTTCTGATTTTATTTTCATCTTTCAGTAACTTGACTGTCTGGATAATGAACCCTTGCATCATCAGCTATTTGGTGCATGCCAGGCTTCTGTTATTTCTTTCTGTTCTCTTCTGATTTCCAACGATAACTTATATGTAGTTTCAAATGTTTGATTTGTTTTTAGCAAGTTCCATATATTGCATATTAACTAATAAAGTATGTTCAAAAGTCATTCATCGGTTTGTTTTCAAAGGCATGCTTTTGGATTTGAAGGCATGCTTTTAAAGCATTTGTTTTTTATTCAGACTCGATCAAACCTAACATGAAGCAGCTTTATTTTGAAGAATACAGTACATCCAAAACAACCCATTGCGTTGTCATTACCAAATACACGTATGTATATATATATTTTTCTCCCCCAAAAATATGAAAATATACTTTAATGCACTTAACGACAATACATTCACTGTACACAATATTTCAGTTCCATCGACACTGGCAGTACAATACTGTCACAATTCTCCTGCATACAAATGGTACTATAACATCAACGCCCATGCAGTGACTTTGCCATCGAATAAGCCATCAACTCCACTGTTTTCACGCGGCCCTTTTAGGCTCTTTTGATCGTGAAGCAACACTCGGGCAAACTGCTGCTCCAGATAAATTCACACATAACCATGGCACTAAACTTACAGACAAGGGGTACAGAGGTATGCCTCAACTGGGAAGATTCTTGAAGAACTTCATGCTAATGATGGTTACATAGTTGTACAAAACCCCAAGGCAGTCCAAGACAATGAAAATGGCACACAATCTAGGTCCTGCTTGACCACTCCGTTGAAAAGGCCATATAGAAAGAGTAGGGCTGGAATGCGGTGTTTTATGATTGAAGGAACTCCGACAGAAAGGTCCAAATACAAAAATACTGGAGGTGGGGCGTGGATCCACTCTGAGATCAGTCCATAAGAGCTGATCTCAACGACCTTGTTTCTGCGATAACTATGGACCGGTTCATATTCTAAATACAGGAGGTGTGGTCAAAACAGCCTCCTTATGCGTTGGCAATTGGTTAGAAAAAGTGCTTAATTCTTACATAGGAATAAGGTGTACTGCATACTTCTGGGGAAAAAGCTTGAAAGACTGAAGCAGACTGTCAAAAACACTGACAGAATTGTGGTACCAAAATGCTTCAATTGTCTCCTGAGATAATCTTCCGGTACTAATCACCATATTTCCTCCCCAAACAAGTATAAAATAACTCTATTTAAGTGTTTGTTCTCCGGTGAAGATTCAGATGATTGCTTTTTGTTTCAGAGTGTTCTCCAGGAGCCATCACGTCTTGGTGGCTAACTAAACAGAAGCTCCACACCAATGGACCTTTGTTCTGGTGATGAACTGACAAACATATTTATGTTCTGCCATCCTCAGTAATGATTTATGTAGAAAAAGAATGATAAATATGAGTGAATGTGCAAAAATACAAAACTGAACTACACATGAGCTTCCAGCAGTAAACCAGGAGCCTAATCATGTGGATAAATAACTTTCTTTGACGAAACGTAAAAAAAATGTCATTGGAAATATTGGGTTTTTGATGGACCCAGAATGGACTCAGAACATGTAATCAACCACTGTCATAAAGAACGAATGTCAGCGAATAAAAAACTGATAGAAAGAGAGTGAGGGAGAAAGGGAGGGAGAGAGAGAGGCCCTTGGCCACACTTGTCATATCAATTACCGGTACTATTGTGATGGGATCTGTCAGATTTACGGATGTTGCGTCAACACATTATGCATGCGCCGCAATTCAGGCCATGGGACGGGGTTTAAATTACAGAGTTATCTGTTGTTATCAATTATTCAAGTGTGAGCCAAACCATATGCAACCCTGCCCACTGAATCAAGATGCGACCTCGATTGGATCTGGGAGAGTCAGTATCTGACAGCTAGGCCTCCTGCATCCTGGCCAGATCCTATCACAAAAGTCCCACTCAAAAGGCAAGTATAACCGAGAGAGAGAGAGAGAGAGAGAGAGAGCGAGAGAGAGAGCGAGAGAGAGAGCGAGAGAGAGAGAGAGAGAGAGAGAGAGAGAGAGAGAGAGAGGCTGGTGATTGGCTGTGTTTGTGTGGCTGGGGAACGGAAGTGGCAGGTGGTTGCTGGTTGGATTCTGCCGCCTCGGCCCAACTGCTACATCTTGCGGATGATGTCAGCAGAGACGGGCGGGTGGAAGTTGATGGTGTGAAGCCGGAGGCCCTGAGACGTCTTGTAGCTTTTCCCACAGCGGCACTTGAAAGGCTTGCGCACCCTGACCTGAGTTCTGTGGCCGTTCTTCGCGTGGTACTTGATACCGTTCACATTCTGCAAGAGGAAGGCAAACATGATGAATGAGGCCCAGGGGGGGAATTGTAATTCCTTCACCTGTAACTATGTGTATTCATGTTAAAAGTACAAGCATACACTTAAGTCAGCGTTTGTTTACAGAGAAGTAACTTCAAATGAGTGCAATTCGCATGTACTCACATGGTTGGCTAAGAAAAAGTGCCTGTCTGAGGTGTCCAATACATTAGATGACAAAGCCCTTGTAACTATAACAGAAAGTTATAGTGGGCAGGAGAGTGTGGTGGTGAGGGGGTTTTGACTCCAAGCATAAAGTTTCTGAGTTCCAACCCCGATGTCTGCAGAGTAAACAGTAAACTTGCTGCTTGTTGTGTGCGCAGTGCCAGGGCTGACCACTGTGTGAGCCCGTGTCCTAGCCCATAACCATGTCACTCACGTCAGAGATGCAATTTTCTCAAGCTGCACATCATTTATTCCGACCACACTCCCTCAGATGCGAATGGAAAATGCAGTAAAAAAACTCGAAATCATTGAAGTGTACTCATGTATGGCTTTGTGTTGACATGCTGTAATGCTCAACTAACACCCTGTTTTCCACTCGGAGCAGCACGGTGTCTATTTCTGTCTCAGCCTGGCGGTGAGAGGCGGTGATGGGGGCTTTGGAAAGGGATACAGTAATAGATGAACCGCTACGGCTTTGTATGAAAGATAGCATCAAGAGAGAGAGACAGTGTTCTACCTTGTATCTCTTCAAGAGAGAGAGAGACGGTGTTCTACCTTGTATCTCTTCAAGAGAGAGACAGTGTTCTACCTTGTATCTCTTCAAGAGAGAGAGAGACGGTGTTCTACCTTGTATCTCTTCAAGAGAGAGAGAGACAGTGTTCTACCTTGTATCTCTTCAAGAGAGAGAGACAGTGTTCTACCTTGTATCTCATCAAGAGAGAGAGACAGTTCTACCTTGTATCTCTTCAAGAGAGAGAGACAGTGTTCTACCTTGTATCTCTTCAAGAGAGAGAGACAGTGTTCTACCTTGTATCTCTTCAAGAGAGAGAGACAGTGTTCTACCTTGTATCTCTTCAAGAGAGAGAGAGACAGTGTTCTACCTTGTATCTCTTCAAGAGAGAGAGACAGTGTTCTACCTTGTATCTCTTCAAGAGAGAGAGAGACAGTGTTCTACCTTGTATCTCTTCAAGAGAGAGAGACAGTGTTCTACCTTGTATCTCTTCAAGAGAGAGAGAGACAGTGTTCTACCTTGTATCTCTTCAAGAGAGAGAGACAGTGTTCTACCTTGTATCTCTTCAAGAGAGAGAGAGAGACAGTGTTCTACCTTGTATCTCTTCAAGAGAGAGAGAGACAGTGTTCTACCTTGTATCTCTTCAAGAGAGAGAGACAGTGTTCTACCTTGTATCTCTTCAAGAGAGAGACAGTGTTCTACCTTGTATCTCTTCAAGAGAGAGAGACGGTGTTCTACCTTGTATCTCTTCAGAGAGAGAGAGACGGTGTTCTACCTTGTATCTCTTCAAGAGAGAGAGACAGTTCTACCTTGTATCTCTTCTTGCAGCCCGGCACCGGGCAGGCGAAGGGCTTCTCGTCCCCTCCGTTCATGCACATGGAGCTCAGGATGGACTCGGAGCTGATGGCGCTCTCCATGGTCCAGGACTCGTCGCTGTCCGAGTCCTCGTAGTCCACGTCCTCCTCGTCACATTCGCTACCTGTGGGGGGGGGGATGTTGGTGTGTATCGACGCCAGGTGTGCGTGAGTGAGAAAATGAGGTGTGTGAGTGAGTCTGTACGTCAGCCACGGACAGCAGGTCACACGGGGGTCATATGTGGGTCTTTGGTTTGGTTATTTCATTTTATTTGACCTTTATTTAACCAGGGAAAAAATCACATTGAGATAGATATCTCTTTTACAAGTGAGCCCTGGCCAAGGCAGCAGCACACAATTAACATAATTAAGACAGACAAGGTCATAAATAGATACATAAAACAGAGTTAGAAATTAAAAACAGGAGCAGACAATTTGGTATGTTTGGTTGAGATACGACTTCAACTCAGTGAGTGAAATGAAAGCAGTAAGTTGAATGGTGAGTTGAGTGGTTGAATGGTTGAGTTGGTTTGTTAGCAGGAACAGAGAGTGAAGGTAAAGCTCTCTGCTGGTAATGACTTTCCCACGCTGGGCGTGGCTTGTCTTTAGTTCTGTGTTCCCATGCTCCCTACTTCCTTTAGC
>OMKX01108991.1:0-11656 GCA_900302425.1 Brosme brosme
ATTATTCATTAAGTTACAACCCAAAAATAATTATGTAATCAACAATATTGCAGTCATCAACAATGCCTTCATGTACTGTAACATTGAGCGAACAAAAGGCTTTAACATGTGGGGCTAAACGCAATGAGATGGTAAGCCGTTGAAGCATGAATTAACATTCAAATGAACATTGGCTTCTTTCTAAAGAATGAGGTTTGGCATATGCTCTGACCCCGATCAAAACGCCCTCGCGACCCACTTACGGGGAGCAACCCACCAGTTGAGAACCCCTGCCTTAAAGGGCAGCATCTTATAATGCACATTTTACTCTAGACACCCAAATGAAGACAAACTAGCGTGGCTCACGTCGGCACAGAGGTCCTGCTTCCGACAATTGTACGTCGCGCAGTTCAGGTCGCATGTCGGCCCGCTGAAGCCCTCCGCGCAACGACAAGAGAAAGCGTCGCTGCTGAGCTCACACGTTCCGCCGTTCATGCACGGATCGGAATCGCAGGCTCGGTTTCTCCACTCGCAGGCCGGACCTGTACAAAACAAAAACAAACAGCTAAAATGCTTTTCATCCTTTTCGCGTGTATGCATGAAAAGGATAAAAGTAGGAATAGTCCAGGTATTCTAATTATCGACATCTGATTCATGTAATCGAATAGTTTACTAAACAAGTGTAGTTTCATATGGTGATGACCAAGCGTTCAAAGTGTCAAATATATTGACTAAACTAATTAACTTGATGTGTTCTTTGATGCTTGGGAAAAATGTGGGAAACAAAAAGTGGTGTAAAAAGACTTTACCACTCCAGATCTAGAGTAATGAAGTTAAAAAGTATTGGAGGAGGAATCCTCTGACAATAAACTGCTCCAAACAAACAGTCTGTGCGAACAAACCCAGCTTACCTAAATTCAAAATTTCCCATACGCATACCCACTATAAAACAGCCAAACTGTTATTTTATACCTTGAGGAAAAGCAGACGCAAGGGCGTCAAAAAGGTCCCATAAACCCTCAGAAAAGGAGAACACATCGCGTCCCTCTCCATTACCCGCCGCTAACCACAGCGATGCCAACACACTCCACGCCGTGGTGACATTGTATGCAAAAAGATAAAATTAGATTGAATTCACTTTGGGTTCAAGGTGAATAAAACTTGATGTTATTCCCTGGTGGCCAGAGTTTCATTTTTGTGTTCCTCAGATGGTACCAAGTGATTTATCTTTCCACTGGCTCCCTCTTTTTTCCCCCTGCATATTCTCCTTAATCCCCCAGCTGATGCACATCCTCATGTCCCAGAGGCTTTCCGCAGCCTCTCAGTGGACATCAATCTTCCTGTGTACACCTTTGGGGCTTTGGCTATTCTTTTTTCCGTATTTCCTACTGAAATCTTCAAAAAAAAGAATAGGATTTTTCCACACACAACCCCGAAAAATGTGTGGCGCTACGGATACGAATTTCTGCACCATTGATGTGTCTCTCTCAAAACAAATCGATGTCATGAAAATTCTGGTTTGTGTTCTCATGTGGTACCCTATCGCCACACTCCACGCGGTATACATGTTTGTATTTATTATGAAGGTAATTCATAGTAGTAGTTCAGACCACGGGATATTGGAAAGTTTCTACAGCCGTTATTTGGATTGGAAAATCAATTACAACCCCGGCACAAGGAACCGTCTTCCCTTATACAAAAAAGACAAAAAAGCCAAAGCCAGTAATGCCTTAGAGCTAATGCCCTGGGGCGTCCACACAGGAGAGTCAAATCAAAAGGAAAATCTCATTTGAAATGTCCCATGAGTTTGCCTCATTATTCTGTGCGCATAGACTTTGGCCTGTGAGGGCAGCGGCTGCTGGAGCAGCCACCAACGTTCCATTGATTAATGAGGCAACAGCAGTGAGAATGTAAAGGCAGCACGGGCCCACAGATCCCCCAAGAAGCTGGTGGGAGGGAGGGTGAGGCAACAAACACACACACACACACACAGACACACAGACACACGCACACACATAGACGCACACGCACACACAAACACACAAACACACACACACGAACACACACACAGACACACACACACACAAACACAAACACACACAAACACACCATGACTGAGCAAAAAACAACAAAAAAAACAACAACAGTGGTGCATGCAGAGAGGGAGGTGGAGGAGGAGGAGCATGATGGATTCATCTAGCTTAAAGGTAGATTAGCAATGTGTAACAAACACCTTTTAAACGTGGCCCCGGTTTTGACAGGGAACACATACATTTCCAAATATAATGTCTGGCTGTTTCTTTTGGATGAGTTGGATTTGCAACAAAATAATAAGGCATTGATAGCATCTATTCATTGTCAATGTTAGTTTGGAAACGTTTCCAATTCCAATAATAATTGATATATTTCAAAGTTGAGTGTGTGTTGCCATGTTAAAACCTGAACTCTACAGAACAAACTATAGTACTACCATAATGTTACCAGCACAGGAACATAAGCATGAATTACTGTGGAAGGCCACCAAAAGCCATAACACTTGAAAGCCAATTGCGATTTTATTTTTTTATTTTGCGTTATGTTTTATGCATCGTGTTATGCATCCCATTTGTGTGCCACAACCATAAAGCCAACATATACATTGCAAGAGCAAATAAGCCTCATTTGCACCTTAAAGTGCAAATGCCTCAAAAAGGTTGCGATGCCAACGACTCCATTCACCCCGTTTATAGGCTCATAAGGGCTTGCGACTTCCTTCATATGCACCCCAACATCACAGATCATAAAATGTCCATGCATAATAGCAGTCTCGCGATACCAGACGATCTGAGATCTTGCTGCCTACCAAATGTCTGGAAGTGAGTTGTTTGAAGCGGGCTGAGAACATAAGCTAAAAGACCAACGCCCCTTGCATTTGACAGGAAATGTCACCTCACCGGAAATTATATTGAATAATAGGTTGGGAGGTTCCTATTTATGATCCACATCAGTGATTCATTATTGACACATCCCTTCCCCCAAGAGGAGAATCTCCCCCTCACGTTGGGGTGTGGACTGTGCTCCACAATAACAAGGGCCTGGAAGCCCGGGGGCCCCTATTAGGCCCCTATTAGATGGATTCAGGCCAATTGATTTATCACTTACAATGGTGAAAAATCACAAGGAGAGTTCAGAGGTGAGCAGCGAGAAAGGGGGTATTGGGCATTCAGCTCTAAGAGAATCGGGAGGCGATGTTGACCTACAATTTTCCGGTTTGTATATTTCCAATGTTTCAGAAAACATCAAAGCACCGGCTTACTTAAGAAACTAATCGCTTAATGTTTAACTTTGTGTTCTTAGTGCTTTTACATTACTACTCCACTCACTCCAAATATGCAATTTTTTTCCCTTTTCTTCATATTCGATTTGTTTGTAGTCTTTTATTGTGAAAGCGGCAGCAAAGTGCTGAGAGTGCCGAGAGCTAGTTGAAAACATTGCACCGCGGATGGCGCGACTCCGCCAATTACTGCAGCCCTGCTAGACGCGGGGGCCGACCACACTGTGAGGGGAAAGAAACTCTTTAAAGCGAGGCCTTTAATTGAACAAACAACCTAAGAACAGAATCTGGCATCCAGCAATCCTTCGCTAAGATGAATGGATGCCTATGTTCAGGGCGAATTTTAGACGTTGACTTGATTACACTTGATTGGATTCGTTTTTCCATAAGGTCGGGCGGTAAGTAGTCTCACAAATCAGACTTTCTCCGAAGGCAGACGAGCTAAATTCTGGGGGAACGGGGCGTTGCACTTTCTGTAGCTTCATAGTTCTTTCGACCTATCATGGTGCTGGAGGCGGAGATCTGTGGGCGCCTAATTGGTGAACACAAACTCGGTCAGCAGTAGTAAACTGTTAAAAAGTTTCTGTAAAGGTTTCAAATGAACGACGTGTACACTGGCCACTGTAGAAATACACTCCTCCTCATTCAAAGCCTCATTCACTCACGCAAATTAGTTTTCTTCGGTAGAATATCTACGAAACAGGAAACACGGTGTAACTCCTCCCCTTGCAGTTGTTGGTTTCCGACCTAGGAAACCTAGGAAGCTGGATCCCAGATGACTCAATGAGGAACACTTCATCCATGAAGTGGCTGCTGCTCTTGCATTAAATGTTGATATATTTTGAGAGGCCATAGGCAATTATTTACTGTAAAGCCCAAAGCACTAAATGCCAATTTTGCTGAATATTTGTGGCCCAGGGACGCCCATGGGCCACACTCTGTCGAGCTGAGTGCCAAGATGGGAGGAGCCTAATTTGGCATCGCCCAGAGTTCAAATATGTTTGACTTTCACACAGACCAATCCCATTCCAATCCGATATTGTGTCAGCTGTAATAGAATTTATTGATTCCTATTTCATAAATATACCACTATTCTGCAAGACAGCTAATAAAACAAGAAAGCAGGGAGGAAAAACAAATTTTTGTTTTCAAAATATCTGACCTAATTAACCTGAGATGTCGTCAGGTTCGCTCTAGCTTCGCTCAGCCTATCGCCTAAAAAGGCAGTCCAACGAGAAAACTACTGCTGGAGTGGAGATGGAGCTCACCCTTATCGGTGACATAGGACATAGAGCTTAAGGCGAATTGCTAGAAATATGGTCAGTCAGGGAGGGGAATGATGTAAGATGGCAGAGCAGGAACGACTGTTATATTGTGATTATTGTGCTGCAGCAGAGAACAGACACAGCACTGGGTACATTACCAGAGAAGCCCGTCTCACAGATGCACTTGAAGGACACTGGTGACACTTGAAGACATGAGGCGTTTGGACAGGCTCTTTCACAGTTTTCCCTTCCAATGACTTCGGAGCAGTTTACCCCTGAAAGAAAATGTGAAATAACAACATCACAAACACTGAATTGGAATTAGATTGAGTCGCAGTACTTAACCGACATCTTTTTGGTTGCATTCAAAAATCAATAATAAAACATTGTGTCTACATGAACATTATTGATTTAAAAACAGCTTAAGAAAGAGTTGATTAAAAATGCTTGCGTTCCACAAGACGTTAGAAATCGAATAATGTATAGTATTTAATATTTATTGTTGATAAGGTTGGGCTGTTGATAACGCTTTAAATATTAAATATTTGTGGAATGAAAAACCGTTGGAGAATCGGTGAAATGGCAAAAACGTCGAAGTTGCATCAGGAGTCATTCAAAGCCTTTTCTGGTTCTCGGCACCCCAAAAAAAAAGGATTGCGTCCTTACCTGTAAAATGTGGAGGACACAAACATTTATATGTTCTGTGGCCTGCATCGCCGGATCCATTGCTCAAACAAACGCCTTTGTTTCCACAAGGGTTATTCAGACACGCATCAAACTTCTCACACAGCCTCCCCGTGTAATGCTGGTGGCAGTGACAGCGGTACGCCTCATCCCGGGGGTCGGCTTGACAAATGCCGTTCCCCGTACAAAGTCGCGCGAGCGGAGAACTCTGACAAAGTTGTCGTTTCACGGACACGTTGAGCCTCAGGCCCAGCTGGCAGAGCTGCGCGTCGCCCCCGTGCACCGCGATGAAATAGTGAAGGCCCGGGACCAGGTGCCCGGGATCCACCGGCGCGCTCTTGATTATATCGCGACCGGAGAGCGACCCCTCCGCCCCCGACTCCCCTTCGGCGGAGCAGCGTTCGAAGCCGTCCTCCGAGACGTTGGCCAGCCTGACGCCGTACGACCGGAGGGTTTGGTCGGCGGAGACGAGCAGTCTGTCTCCGTGCTGCAGCTGAAGGGGGCAGATCTGTGGGAAGGCGCGAGGTCGTTCAGCGGCGAGGACCGGCGAGGCCCTGGGAGTATCCCAACATTGGCCCCAATCCATGCAAATGTTCTCCGTCAGCGTCAAATTGAGCGAGACGGTGCGGGGCGGACTCTGCCATTGGAGTGAGGCTTGTCTGGGGCAAAATGTTTGGCAGTGGACCACAGGGACGATGTAGCTCACAAGGAGAGCCTGGCCGTAAACAATGCTGAATAGTAACATCCTCTCCATGGTTCGCTTCCTCGTATCGTTCTTAAGTCTCTGCTTGTTGTTTCATCCAACCCGGATGAAGTCGGTCTGAGACTTTACTTGAAGAAATCCGGAATGATCAAAGAAACATTGTGTTGTAATTGAATCCTGGGGACATTTCTCGAGGTCGAGAAAATCCAAATGGGTCACGATGAACGGCATCGTTAAATCTAACCTGGGGAAGACAGAGAGCTTTATTAGTGCTTTGCAGACAGAGAACCTCAGCGCATTTGTCTAGGCATGAATAGCACTGATGCCCAGCGGGTTGCTTTCATAATGGTAACAGGAACAATTGTTCAGACATGTATCTGAATTTGGTGTAAAATGCTTTGGATAAAAGTCTGTGCTTAGTCAGTAATTCCCAACTGGGGGTACAGGTACCCTAGGGGGTACATCGGCATGTTCCAGGGGGTACTTGTAAAGATGTTGCTTTATTACAGCTTCAAAACAAACATTACAACATGAAATATTGATATGTTTTGGATTTGATAAACATCATATTTGATTAATCAATACATTTAAGACCAGAAATAGAAGCTTCTTCCATGTTGAGCGCCTAGGCCACTATGATATTAATAATGATGCTCAAAGAAAATAGAATAATATTAGTTTAAAGGAAATCATTTGTTCTTTGGTGTTGATGAGCCGTACTGATGGGGCTGTGAGACGGTATAAGACTGGAAGGGTTGGGAAACACTGTGCTAAATCACTAAATCGTAAATAGCAATAGAAGTACCTTATAATAAACAATAAAAAGGAAAAACAGCTGCAAAGGAAGTTGGCCAACATTGCTCTCATTATTAGGCCGTGCATTTGAAAAAGCAACACCAAAAAATAAAACAGAAAGTCATCGCCAGTTGTCTTCGGCGGATGTGCAGGAGGGGATATGATCACACATTGTGCGTCACTTACTAACAATTTGTTTGTCAGCAATGCACCGCGTGTCACCATGACCACTCTCTCACCCTTTTCTCAGGGGCCATCCACAGAGTGACCGTCAGAGACAGACTATTCAGAGGCTGATGCCTCAGTGTCAGCCACTCAGAGGAGTTGGAGCAGAAGACCCCGTTGTCTTTGTCCCTCAGGCGCTGGTCTTATCTCCGCCCGATAAAAACAAAACAACAAAGTGTGGGACCCTATAATCCCAGACTGCTCCAAAATCGTTGTCCTTTTTTTGTAAGCTCATAATGACTGAAATGAATAACTGCATGGTGATAACTATGCACACTGTGGCTGTGGAAAACTATTATCAATAAGGAGAGGGGAAGGGAGGAACAGGGGGTGATGAAAGTGAATTAAATTGCAGGGAACGTAAAGCCTTAATTAAAGCAAAAATAAATTGGGTTATTTAGTGTATTAAGGATCACTAAAATAATATAATGGAATAATTAAGAAAAGAGCTAATGTAGTCTACAAAAATATAATGAAGCCTATTACATTTTTAATGTTGGAGGGCTCACAGTTAAAAAAAAAAAAAGGTAGGCGTAATTTGTCCTAATCACAAAGCCTTTGTAAAAGCTTATTACAGGTAAGTAAGTTGTTGTGTTAAATCACCATAATCAGCCAAAATGATATTGGGCAGTGTAAAGCATATTGCAAATGACAGACACATTTTCAGCGACACAAGCTGCTGAGATTGGTTTCCTTATTAGTCTTGCTTCAGTGATCCCTCTCTCCACGTCATGTTTCCAGAGAAACTTATAAAACAAAGGAGAAATCTAGTTAATTACAAGATTAGAGAAACTGCATAATTTTCCTTTACTTTATACTCTTTTGTTACTTTTTTTCACTCAGTCATCTAGGCACGACATAGGCAAACTCTTATGTGTTCAACACCACTCACATATTGTTGCAACAAAATGTTTGTGACCCATAACCATGGCCATTGTAGTTGTAAAAGGTTAACTGTTGACTGGATTCAGTTTGTTTCCAGTTCATAATTTTGTTTTGAATAGTCAAAAATCTCAATTGAATTGTCCACAAATCTCAATGAACAAAATATTTACAGGGCAATCACTTACATACATTCATTTCGTACGAAAAACCCATACAATTACATTAAAGCCAACACAAGGAGTATTGCTTAAAAATATACTCAAGCGACCTTGAATGAAACTTCATTGCACGTAAAGCACATTGGCTCTGGTCACAAACTGCTCTCTCCCCGCTCTTGAACGAGCCCATCGATTAGTTTTCAGGAGAGTAACGACAGAGCTTGTTGGCCGTCAGCTGACGCAATGTGTCAGTAATTGTGGCTTTTTCCCAGTCTGGTGGTCTGCAGTCTGAATTCAAATGTGCAGGGGGATTGGATGGGTTGTCTGAAACCATTGTTCCCTCCTCTTCCTTCCCATTAAACTACTTTCATCATGTCTGTTATACAGGTGCATATCACACGCATAAGTTAATATAGGAAACGAATGGTTGCTCTGAGTTTCTTTAAAGTCGATGCCACGACAGCGCACAGCTTTCATGGAGACGCATTTCTCAGGGAGACAGAAGGAGACAAAATGTAGTTTCCTCTAGGGGCAGAAAAAGTCACACAGACCTTAATTAACTTGAAAAGTAAAAGAAAGCAGTTACAGGCCAATTCTACTTCTTAAATAGGCACGGAAATGTAGCAACAGTGATGTAGAGTTGATGCTCAAATATTGGTGCATAAATATAGTCCTTTTCAAATGGTTCCACCATTTGAAAAGTCCCTTCAGTTTTGGGTCGTTGCTCCTCACAATCAGCGGCTTCATGAATTTATCAGAAGAAAGACACGATTTAATCAGTACTGATGCATGCACTGACCTGCTAACAGTGGAGAGAGAGAGAGCTCTTCACGTCACGTCAGCTGTCAAGGGCAATGCCTTTGGGCTCTCTCTCGCTCTCTCTCTGTCTCTGAGTAGCTATCTGAATAATCACTAGTGCCACTCAGACACATCTCACAAAACCCTCAGACAAGAACTTCCTCCATGCAGACCTCAAATCGATTAGACTTAATGCCTTAAGAAGAGCTCCTGCACGTGCTAAAAACAATCATTTAGAGATATAAATGAGCACCTGTTTAGTCTTACACCCACAGGCCCACCAGTATGGCTCAAGCCCACGCTTTCTTTCTCAAACCAGAAATGGTTTCCCTTTGAACTAATATTATGCTATTATCATTGAGCATCGTTATTAATATCGTAGAGGCCTATAGGTGTTACAAATGGAATAAGCCAAGGCGTACATGTATTCCTGGTCTTCACTTGGGCCCAAACAATCGACATATACCATATTTAAAAAATAATTCATCAAATATTCATATGTTATGCCGTCATTTTGTTTGTGTCAAATCAAAGTCGACATCTGCACCCACCTGTTCATTTAACCCTTAGGGTGCACATACCCCCGGTCTGTTGGAAATCCATGTTCTAGATAGAAAGTTTCCGAATTGTCCTAGAAACGGCTTCGCAGAGTACTTTCCTCATGGTGAATAGCAGTCTACGCTGTATCAACATGCTCACCTAGGCGTTCATCCACGCTGACCCCACCCCAATGCCTTCCCTCCTGGATGCCTACCAGCTCATTTGCATTCACACACACACCATGATGGCTTTAATCTACTTGTTATGTCACCGCACAGTGGCACACATAAAACAATCCATATCGTCAAAGTCATGCACCCAAGGAGGAGTTAATCGTATAGAAAATACGTTTCGAGGGCCGGTGGTCTTAAACTCAAAGGGCCTCTTTTAATACCGGCATGTAAATTATAGTCTACTGTGAATTCTGGAAATCTAGGCTCGTAATAATTCTCGAGAGTGCAGATATGTACAACGGTTTTAAACATCAAGTATTTTCCTCTCCACGGTAAGTCTGGTGAAGTGGCAGCCTGAATGGGGCTAGCATGATGTTTCATATTCCTCTCTCTCCCTCTCAAGATGTGCTATGACACCAATGAGTGTCATAGAGACCTCCAGCTGTGTGCTACTCCCTGGGACCCCCAGACTTCAAAGTAATGTATGAGTAAGGGTTAAAGTGGGCCACTGCCAGAAGGAATGCCGGCTCGCTAGCCCGTGGATTCGTGCCTGTGAATGGCTTATTTTTCTGTTTTGAGGCAAGACTTTCATCAGCTGCCAGTAGTCCTCTCTGGTCCACGGTGTGTTTTCATTTCATTCAAGAGGGGGGGAAGGGGGGAGGGACTAAATCAATCCTTCCATTGTGGCGCTTTTGAGCGAGCCTTCTGCCTTTCTTCTGACATACACACTAAGGGAGTTTTAGAAAGGTGGCCTAAAGATACCCATTCAATGGGACCTTGTATAATGCCTATACAAGGTGTATGAAAAGAAATCGTAAATGCTTTTTTTCAAATGTAAAAGGACATGTTATTTGAATGGAGAAGCCCATCGGCTAGTCTACTTGAAAGATGCATTCTTACCACCAATATCTCCACAGCAGTTGGTATTGGAGAACATGGAGTCCCTTTAGATTTGGTTACAATGGGGTGGCATTGTAGGCTATAGGTAGGCTGCCACACTATTGTAATAATGAAGATGTAGCTTGTGATAAAGGCCAATTATGGTTTACAATGATGTTACTAATGTTGCCATGAATAAAACATTATAATACCAATTATTATAATGAACACACCTTCTACCATAGATAGATAGATAGATAGATAGATAGATAGTTAGATAGATCTCTTCTGCCAATTTTTTGCCTCTTACTATGATGTGACAGATACACATGAGTAAAAATCCCTCGACCTATATATAGGTGTTTTGATTCAAAACATGTTTATGTGCGTGTTCCTTGAATGTGTCCAACTGAGTAACAGCGGCGCTAAATTCAGCACCTTTTAGGCGCAGATCATTTCCACAGATTCCCTGTCGAAGTGGGTGATATATTTCTGAAACAATGGTTAGTAAGATTTGCAGGCGTACGTGTTTTGCATTTAGCAATGGAGTCATTTAACTACGACGACATGTTTTTGCCCCAATGACAACAAATGTCGTGCACAGGATTTAGTTTGGCTGCGTAATCTGACTAGACGGCTGGACCATCTGTTGCGGCAGAGCAGCCCACATGGTCAGCTAGGTACACATATACATCTAGTGCGTTAGAAACGATTGCTCACCATCATTTGAAAAGTTGTTTAGTCTTTGGTCGGCGAAATATGACCTCTAACAAGACGAGGCTTGAGCTTTCGTGCACCTGTGCTTCAAACGTTGTCTCTGTGGAATAAAAAAAAAGGCGACCTTGCAGCCGCACACAGCATGGGGAGGTTGCTAGGGGAATCCGATCAGACGCGCTTAGCATCGGAGCTGTCATTCACCTGTTCATCCAGAGACCCCCGGCCCCCTGCCGCAGCCATGGCTCATAGCGGCCATGCCCTTTTCTTGTAAAGCTTAGGCTTCGTTTTTAACGCAAATCAATGGTGGTATTATATTTAATAAAATGTAGATGTTCAGGATTTAAACTCAAATTAAAATTGGTTTAATTCATACGATGGATACGATTACGATTGATGCGATAAATATTCTGATTATTGTGTAATGAAACATAGCTTGGTGTAATGACCATGCCTATATATAAGGATTAACTTAAACTCATTGGAAACATGGTACATTGGTACAATAATACATTATCTGGATTGCATTTCTTCAATATCAATAT
>OMKX01109250.1:0-10701 GCA_900302425.1 Brosme brosme
GTTAAACAAGTCAAACCTTTTGAAGCGCGTGTCTATTTATGTGTTTCGGGATCATGCATGTATGTTGGTTCATGAACGTGATTGTTCATGCTTGTATATATTTGTTTGTGTGTGTCTGTGTCCGTGTGTGTGTGTGTGTGTGTGTGTGTGTGTGTGTGTGTGTGTGTGTGTGTGTGTGTGTGTGGGTGGGCGTGTGTGTGTGTGTGTGTGCGTGTGTGTGTGTGTGCGTGTGTGTGTGTTTGTGTGTGTGTGTGCTTGTGTGTTTGTGTGTGTCTGTGCATGAGTGTTTGTGTGTGTCTGTGCATGTGTGTTTGTGTCTGTGCATGTGTGTGTGTGTGTGTGTGTGTGTGCGTTCATAACACCAGACGTGGGCTACCACATCGCGGTGAAGACCGGCAGCATCCCGGGGAGCAGCTCCGACTCCAAGGTGTTCGTGAAGCTCTACGGGGAGAAGGGCGACACCAGCAGGATGATGCTGGAGGTCTCTGACAACAACCTGGGGAACTACTTTGAGACGGCCCGCATCGACATCTTCACCGTGGAGACCTTCGACATCGGACAGGTGCGCTGACACGACGCTTTCCTGTGAGCCCAAGAGGACGGGAGGGTCATGACCCTGTCCGAGATTAGACGTTACACCAATAAAAGAATAAAAGATGTTTGACTTCCAGCCGGAAGGTTCTGGGTTGGACGATAGTTTGCAGCCTACATGTTGGCATCTTTGACGAGACGCTTCCTGGTCATAAGGATTTGTATCTGAAATTCACTGCTTATTCTACTGCTTTGGAATTATCTCTTTTTACCTGCCAAATGGTCTCATCTGTCCGCCATTGGCCGGTGTTAGGTGTTGATTTTGGACCCTGCTTTGGCTAAAAGCCTTGCTAAATGACAAAATGGTTAATAGCAAACCATAACAGTATCAGGACCAGTAGGGTCCACAGAAGGTAATGCTGTTGCAGGGTGTATCTTTGTGGAGATTGTAGGTCCTGAGTGTGAGTTGCTCATTTTTCCTCCCTTCTTTTAAGGCATAAGGATGAAGGTAATTGGAGATACATTTGCCTGAGCTTTGAATGATGTGCAGTATATTGTACATCAACCTTTTCTTGTTCTTTCCAAGTCACCAGCCAAAAATGATATTAACCATCCTAAAGATTGGACTGGTTAGAGACAGGCGAGGGCCATACTTTAGACCGATTCGCTTTCAGAAACCTACAAGCACCCCGTCCCCTGACACACACAGAAATCTACAAGCACCCCGTCCCCTGACACACACATTGATTCTTTCCCTGGGTAGATCAACCGTCTTATGATTGGCCACACCAACGAGGGCATGCGCGCAGGCTGGTTCCTGGACAGCGTTCAGATCATGGTTCCCAACCACGGCAAACACTACATGTTCCCCAGCCACCGCTGGCTGTGCAAGGACGAGGCGGACGGCAAGACGGAGGTGGAGATCTATCCCAGCGAGACCCTGGACGCCGAAACATGTAGGCATCACGCCTAAGACATTCATATTCATGAGAGGATATGAGAAACACATGTGGGACGACAAGAAATATATGGGTTCATACATCGCTCGAAACATTGATATATAAAATATATAAAAGAAATGAGTTAAAAGTAAGAGTAATCGTAAATATGAGTAAACCACTCTTATTTCTTGTTGTTGTGATATTCTTGTTGTTATGTTTCACTTGTTAAACCTTCTTCTGATGTTTTGCATGAAGAGCGCTCTTCAAACAAGGTTTCAAAACACGAATACAAACACATTGAGACAGACTTGTGCAGATTGTAAATAGAAAACACAAAGCCATCATGGTTATAAAAATGAATACATCTCTTTTGTGTTCTTGTTTTCCAGTGATTAACTATGAGGTAACAGTGGTCACCGGAGATGTGTCGTTTGCTGGAACCAACGCCAAAGTGGTCATCCAGATCTTCGGGGACCAGGGAAAGACAGAGATCATCACCCTGGAAAGCAGATCCAACAACTATGAACGCAACGCCACCGAAATATTTAGGGTACCAAACACTATTGATCATTTAAATACAATGTCACCCGACAAACACACAATCTAGTGTTGCATTACTCGCGCAGAAATTACTATCACAGAAAATGTGCTCATCAAAATGTTGCGGAAAAAACCCATTAAGAGAGGTGAAACATCTCAGTTCTGCCGTGCGCTCCCCTTCCCTCCCCTCTCCCCGGCCAGATAGAGGCCAGAGACGTGGGGAAGATCTTCAAGATCCGCATCAGCCACGACGGCCAGGGCATGGGGGCGGGCTGGTTCCTGGAGACCGTGGACGTCAAGCGGCTCATCATGGCCATGGTGGCCGTTCCCAAGAAGAAGGAGGACAAGAAAGACAAGAAGAAGAAGAAGAAGAAGAAGGACGAGGAGGAGGACGAGGAGGAGGCCATGGAGGAGAGGCTGCAGCCGGTGGTGCTGTCCTACCGCTTCCCCTGCTCCCGGTGGCTGGCGCGGGGGGAGGAGGACGGGGAGCTGGTGGTGGAGCTTCTGCCCGAGGATGCCGAGGAACTGGAAGGTACAGCGCAGGGCGGCCATTTATGACCGTGTGGTCGGTTAGCAGATGTTTTTATCCAACGCTTTTATCCCCGGGGCCCATGGTTCTTCCCCTTGGTCAGGGTACCTGAAAACGACCCCACGGGGACTTTTTTAAATGAAATAAGCGCGTATGGCAGAAGAATGTTTGTTGCTATTATTACTGATATTGTTATTCTGTGTGTGTTGGGGTCGCAAAAAATGAAGGTTTGCGGGACAAAAAAGATAAATAAGTGGTCAGGATAGACTAGTGCAGGGGTTGCGGGTCGAGAAAGGTTGGGAACCCTGCACTGGTCCATCCTGACCATATAAGTATTTTTCACTCACTTTACATAAAATACTCTACCGTAACATCTTGTTATTCATACCTGCTCAGCAATGATCTATATCTGAATCCACTGCTTGCCACTGTGGATAAAAGCATCTGCTGAACGACTAAGTATAATTAGTATTAGCATGTATGTGTAAGCGACCTGGCATTGCTGAAGCTGACACACTTCCTTGAAGCACATGACCCGTGGCAGCCTGAAGAGGTCTCATCAGTAATGCATGGCTCGCAGTAAGGCAGTAGCCTAATCCTCCTGTCGGCCTCCCCGCTAACGCATGCCTTGTGTCGTCCTTCTACCGCAGAGAACACGTACGAAGTGAGCGTGTTCACAGGCGACATGCTCGGAGCCGGAACGGACGCCAACGTCTCCATCAATATTTACGGCGAGAACGGCGACACCGGAGAGCGCTATCTGAAAAAGTCGGACAACCTCAACAAGTTTGAGAGAGCGAAGGTAACGGCGCAGGTTAAACAGCGAGGGCAGAGCACCACGTTGTTCTAACCCGTAAGGCCTGACCAAAGCAACGGAAACCCCGTGGAAAATGTGTTCTTTTCAGAATTTATTTTTAGAATTCTGTAATAGTCTTTCATTTTTATTTTGTGAACAGAGATAAACAGAGACAAAACAAAAAATAGTGATGGTATAAAATATACCAAACGAAATGTGCAACACTTCTCTTCCTAGTAGCGGTTTGAACTCGTGGACCATCCCATCACTTCTCCCTCCCACCCGCACCGGCATGAAGTGATTAAAGAAGTCCCCAGGCCCCCATTCTAGAACAATCCCGAAGGTTTTAAGATGAACACAAAGAATAGATAAACCGTGTCTTAGAAATGGGGTTCTAATTATAAAAATGTGCTGTTCGCTGTCAGGCACCGGCTCAAACACTTCCACGCAACACAAGCCCTACGGCAAGCTGTGGGTGGGAGCGTTATTCTTGCAGGATTACACGCTCTCCTGCAGACGGAGCCAGCTGTGGTGCAGGGGAGCCGGGAGACGGGAGGGAGGGACGAGGAGGGGAGGCCTAAGAGTCATCACCGCCCTACTTTTACTCATCACTTAAGGAATTGAAAGCCTTTAATAATTGATCTCCACATTATACCTGAGGCCTCAGGTATAAAGAACTCATGTCCGTAGATAATTTGTTGGATTTACCCGCACGGATCAAAGGTAACCAGAGCCGAGCCGACTTTGATTAAAGAAGAATAAAGAAACTTTCGTCTTTGGGAGGCGGGGGGGTCTTCTTACAGTGAAAACATATGCGTAGGCGATGTTCTTTGAAGTGTGTAAACAGGCATAGTAAAGACATATATATGCTCTTGCTGTCGCACGAAGGTATTCAAATTAAATCATCTTATTTGAGGCGTTGTTGGTAGTATACTGAAATTAATTGCCATCAGCTGGCTGAAAAGACAATGTATGTCAAACACATAATAATAGACTAAGCTAATAACTAGCGTCTTACCTGTTCTAGGAAGACATGTTCACCGTGACAGCTGTGGACCTGGGGACTTTGAAAAAGCTACGCATCCGCCATGACAACAACAGATCCTATTCCTCCTGGTACCTGGACCGTGTGGAGATCGTGGACACTAAGGAGGACATCACGTGAGTCGCTATGGAGATGAGGACTCTCTGTTGGCCTCCCCCTAACTTGTTATTCTCAGGAAACAGGTTTCAGACTATTTAATCATTCACACTGAGACCAACTTTCGTGAGGGGATATATATATATATATTAATATCTATATTATAGTACCACAATAAACCATCACCACATTCACAGTCCCTCAGTTAGATTCCACACAGTTGCGGATAGAGGGACCCTATTTTCCATGATGGCAGGTTTCGAAATAGCCCAGATTTATAACATTTAGACATTAAGGTTTAGAGAAGATAACATTTCGGCAGGGTGGAGGTCCGTAGAAGATGGTACTTTGTTTATCATGGGAAATTTGGGAAAAGAAATGCATCATGGTGGGAATAATGAGCAGGAGAGTCCATCTTGTCCGGTTGTCCAGCCAGTGTTTTAAAGTGCGTTTGGTGGCGTTGCAGCTACTACTTCCCCTGTAACCGCTGGCTGGCCGTGGACGAGGATGACGGGCAGATCGCCAGGGAGCTGGTGCCTGTGGACGAGGCCTTCATGAAGAGGAACGACGACGACGAAGACTCAGGCACCACGCTGGGGCTGGAGCAGAAATGTAAGAGGGTTCCCCGAGAGAGGCTTGTTTTTTAATAATCGCAGGGGGGCAGGGGAGGAACACTGTTGAAGATTAATTTAAAGTGGGGATGGGAAATAGAATAGAGTTTACTCGAAGGAGAACCAAGAAAGGTATTAAGCAATGTTCTACTGCTTGATGAAGGGTGTGCAGAACCAATAACCTTTAATCTCTTGTTTGTGTTCCCACAGCAATGTCCACTACATATACTATTAAAGTAAAAACTGGGGAAAAGAAATATGCAGGAACTGATGCCAATGTCTTCGCAGTCCTATTTGGAGAAAATGACGACACAGGTAGGATGTCTGTAGTCCCAATAATTACAGTCATAAAGATCTTTTTAGGACAACCAAATGGATAGTTTGATTTGAATAGACCTTTGTGGGATAGATATGTGAATCACACACCACTGTGCCTCCTACAGGGATAATCAATCTGAAAGCATGTAAGAATTATAAGAATAAATTTGAGCAAGGGATGATCAATGAGTTCATCGTGGAAGCAGTGGACCTTGGAGATCTGGATAAGCTACGCGTGGGCCATGACAATTCAGGTAGGTCACATCTAATCGTTATTATTTATAATAACTTGAATAACAATATTATTCGTTTCCATCCGTTTCGGAAAAATGTTTAAAACCGAATGTCCCTTTGAAACTAGCGTCCCAAGCAGTTTTACTTCACAGTAAAAGAGTATGTAGAGTATATATAAAATCTAAATTTTCTCTTTTCCTGCAGTTGTGGACTACCATTCATAATGTTTTGCCGTTACATAAGACTACACATTTTTTGGGCTCCAAAACACCAGTACATTAGCGATATCTGTGTTTTTTTCTAGACTAAAATTAGGGATTTGCTTTTGTGTTCTCAGGCGGTTCATCCGGTTGGTTTCTGGACTGGGTGGAGATAGACGCCCCCTCACAGGGTCAAAGACTTCGTTTCCCATGTGGCCGTTGGCTGGATAAAGGAGAGGATGATGGGGCCATCGTGAGGGATCTGTATCCTAATGAATTACAAACGGAACTGTACACGCCATGTGAGTGAGTGAGTGAGTGAGTGAATGGGTGACGAATTGAGTGAGTAATACAGGCAACAGCTTTTACAATGCCGCCATTCATTCGTCTGCATTCAAGGTAACGTCATTTAGCGCACTTTGAGTAAACGCGACTCCTTTTCATTGTCTTTCCAGTTGTGCCTTATGAGATAAAGGTTTTCACCAGTGACGTGTTTTGTGCGGGGACGGACGCTGACGTGTTCATCGTCCTGTACGGTGGCAAGGGCGTCTGCACGCAGCAGAAACACCTCTGTGTCAACAAGCGGGAGAGGCGACTGTACTTTGAGAGGGCAGCAGAAGACATGTTCATTGTAGAGGTGTGTGTGTGAATCGTTGGCGTCGAGACAAAAAGGCACATGGACAAATAAATAAAAGAAACAGATTTTTAATGTAGCTTTCTTCTTATGAAATAGTGTGTAAAGTCTACGATTCTCTGATATTTTAGATTTATTTTAAATTCATGTTATTTTCGTGTTATTTAATTTTATGTCACTTTGTATTGGAGTTAAATTGACTGACAAGCATCGTAGAAATAAGACCTGAGAGCTGCCCTTCCTGCTGTGTTGTCTGCCTGCTCACAGCTGGAGGATATCGGGGATGTCATAGAGAAGATCAGGATCGGCCATGACAACCGAGGCACCAACCCAGGGTGGCACCTCGACAGAGTGGAGATCAGGCGACAGCTCAGGAAAGGAAAGGTGCTTCATTTTCCTTTTTTTTTAATTATATTTCGACAATACCCTTTTTAAGTACATTCACTGGCATCTCACAATGGGCCCATGCACATTGGGAAAGGCTTGCTAGCAGTAAAATGTAATGCATTTCCACACCAAATCTAAATAAGATGATGATACCTAATGATGATGACTCGTTCCATGAGAAAATAAGGCAATACTAAACATAGTTTGCGTATTTTATGGCAGGGGTCTGAAACAACCATCTTCCCGTGTGAATGCTGGCTAGCCAAGTCTGAGGAGGACGGCGAGACAATCAGGGAGCTGGTCCCATCTGACATCATCACGGAGAAACTCCTGAGGGACGGAACGCTGAAAAGCACAGAGATTGAGGTGGAAGACGCCCTGGAGAGTAAGCCCTCCCAAACACCTAACCCCTAACACTCAACCCTAACACTAACACCTACACCCTTACAATAACCCCTTAACCCGTAACACCTAACCCTCAAACCTTAACATTTAACCTCTTTATCCCTTAATCCCCTTACCCCTAGCCTGCATTACTTATGCAGGTTAGGGGTTACTTACACTAACCCCAAACCTCTTAACCCTTAAACCTAACCCCTAGACCTAATCTCTTATGCCTACCAACATGGCTCTTACCGTACACTTTATTCTGAAATGTTTAGCTCACGAATACAAGGTTTCCGTGCGGACGGGGGATATGTACGGCGCAGGAACCGATGCCAACGTCTTCCTCACCATCTACGGAGACCTGGGAGACACTGGGGAACGCAAACTCAGCAAGTCAGAGGGCAACAGCAACAAGTTTGAACGAGGAGAAGTACGTACAGTTTTATTTGAAATCTTCCGTGCACACGATGAGCGTAACAACACGCAAACACACGATTGTGTTTGTGAAAGAGAACGCCGATCATGTGATTCCAGGTGGACAAGTTCACAATTGAGGCGGTCGACCTGGGCCAAGTGTTTAAGATCCGCATTCGCCACGACAACTCCATGATGGGGGCCGACTGGAACCTTGACCAGGTGGAGGTGACGGACACGGAGACAGAGGAGGTGTACATGTTCCTGTGTGAGCGCTGGCTGTCCCGGAAGAGGGAGGACAAGCGCATCGACCGCACCTTCTTCGTCAAGGTTCCGTAAACCCTCCCAACCTTCCATTTAAACTAGATTGTTTCGCATCTAGGGGGTTGCTAGTCTGTTCCTAATCTCCTCCTGGGACCCTTTAAAAAGACAGCTAACCCCTAACTGGCTTAATGGGCAAAGTAACTAGAAAAGTGGCATACAAATGCCAGTGCAAATATGTCAAATTTGCTCATGTTTCGTTGCTTCCGCCCTCACCATTCCCGTAGATAAACCTAACCATCTCTAATCGAATACCTACAAATACCTAAAGAAACTGTAAAAAGTCTGTATAGTTGACCCGCTAAGAAGCTTGTCCATGTGTGCCTTGCAGGGATACGAGGGAGATAGAAACACTGATCCAAACTCACAGAAGACGGCCCAGGGTAAACAGGGGCTGGACAGAAACGCCAACAAGAAGAAAAAGAAGAAGAAGCAGGCGGTGGTGGAGGAGGGACCGAGTAAAGTCATACATTTATTCTTCACACTGAGCTTTCCTCATGATTCATCCCGGTTACATGCATGCATTTTCCATGGCCTCATAATTCAATTCAATTATATTGTCATTTGAATTGTCAATTGAAGCGTCAATTGAATGATAATTGGATGGAATGTAATGTAATTGACTCTGAATGCTCTGACCAGTCATTCCATACCACTTCACCCTGTCCACGGGGATGGACCGCGATGCCAGCACCACGGCCAGAGCCTACGTCATCATCCTGGGCCCGGGGGAGGCGGAGACGGAGCGACTGTGGCTGGACCTGCCCAAGGAGAAGAAGTGCTTTGCGTCCGGCACCATGGAGAACTTTGTATGCTATGGAACTGACGTCGGCGAAATGAAGAGGGTTGAGGTGAGAGAAACATGGAATGCCGGTGAACATTTTGGTCAAGGTTCAAATGCAACAAAATATCTTTTAGTGTTCATTTTAGTTTAACAAAAACTTTCCACTCGGAAAAACAATCTGCTCAAGTAGTGCCTCTAGATAGATGAAAACAACGTCAAATAAAATATGAAGTAGCTGTTTGGATTTAGTTCCTATCCATCGTCTCTCTCTCTCTCTCTGTCCTCCCCTCTCCTCGTCTACTCCCATCTCCCCGTCCTAGCTGGGACACAACGGGGCCACTCCAGAGAGCTGCTGGCTGGTGGACGAGCTGGCGGTAGCAGTGCCAACCAAAGGTATCAAGTACATCTTCCCATGTAAGTGCTGGCTGGCCAAAGACAGGGGGGACGGGCTCACCACCAGGCTGTTCAACGTGCTGGACTCCAGCACCATCAACATCATTCGCAAGGTGAAAATAACTATTACTATACTATTACTATTACTATTACTATTACTATATAAATTAATATTTATCTATCTTCATGTCCTTTTGCAAACCCATTATAATTAGTTATAAATACAAATAAGCATGTATTTCTTAATATCTGCTTAGTTTCTAACAATGCCCATTATATTTAGGTGGTTTATGAAACAACGTTGGCCACAGGTGACACCCAGTACGCAGGAACCGACACCAACATCTTCCTCACCGTATTCGGAGCCAACGGGAGCACAGAGGAGATGCTGCTGCCCAAAGCCGGGGATAGGTCAGTCGTTTGGTGCTCTGCGCATATGGTCATGCTAGTCAAGAGTAGAACCAACTCGTAGGGAACACTTTACAGTCTGACTTTACAGACATTTAAAACCCATTGTGACGCAAACCTCATCATTTAAACTAGGTTTGAAAGAGGCCAAGAAGACACGTTCAACGTTGAGATCGACGACATTGCCCCCCTGAAGAAGATCCGGCTTCGAGTGGACGGCACCGGAAGTCGTCCCGACTGGTTTCTCGACAATGTAAAAAATGAATCTTCATGATCTTTTTCTTTTGCCTTTTCTTTTAGCATTACCGTTGTCATCCAACAGTTAGCATCTAGGGATCAGGTTGACCTAACGGTGCGTACGTGTTCGTGATTCCGTCGGCCGTATCGCGTTCCGTAGGTCCAGATGCGAAACCCGATCAAGGAGGACGTGTACACGTTCACCTACGAGAACTGGCTGTCAAAGACCAAAGGGCCCAAGAGAACCCAGGTGTGCGAGCTGGCGGCCGTGGTGGACGAGGAGGAGATGGTGGACAGAACCACCTACACCATCCAAGTAGCGACCAGCGACGTTGGCGGTGGGTGTGCCCCCGGGATGTGAGGATGTTGGAATGGAATGAATGGAGTCTAGCGGTAGAAGGTCAGAGATTGCCGGTTGCTTGGTGCACCAGACCAGACTAAAAGTGGACCGGAATTAAACGATTTGTACCGAAAGATTCCCTGGCTGAATTGACCCTTGGATGGGCGCGTCTTATTCTTGAGAAACTTTCTAGTTCAGATCTTTTTTGAATGGAGTTAACAGCTGTAGTAGAAAGGTAGTGCAGGTGTAAGATTGTTGCTGCATATGACTATTATATTATCTCTCTCGCTTCATGCACATGTATGTAATATAGCATACAAGTTGGGTTTTACATACAAATATGTAAATATACATATCTATAACTATATATGTTTAGGTGGCGGCACGGACGCCAACGTGTTCCTGATCGTCTTCGGAGAGTACGGGGACACGGGGATGCTAGCCTTGAAGGAGAGCGGAGCCAGGAACAAGTTTGAGAGCAAAATGAAAGACGTGTTCCGCTTCCCTGACATGCTCAGTCTCGGGGAGCTGTCCAAGATCCGCGTTTGGCATGAC
>OMKX01109310.1:0-15672 GCA_900302425.1 Brosme brosme
TTATTCTATTTTTTACTTATCACTTATGTCCCTGCCTGTTTATATATTGTTATATTGTATATGATAGTCACTGTTTGTTCATTGTTCATTGTTTATTGTCTTAATGTATGCACCTTATTCACCAAGTCAAATTCCTTGTTGGTGTAAAACCCTTCTTGGCAATAAAATCCTTTCTTATTCTGATTAACGAGGACAGCTCCTTCGCGCTGCTTAGACCCAATCCTGCGTTCCTCCCAAAGAACATCTACAGTTCTTTCGGCCGAGGGATATTGTGCTTAAAGGGGTAGTTCGGAATTTTGGACATAGGACCTTATTTCCAAGTGAGCCAGTGTGTTATTTATCATTTATTTATTTGTTTATTTAGCAGGGACAATGCACAGCTCATTAGCAGTACCAGAGTTCGCTATAAGCTAATTTTCATCTGTAATCATTGGAGACCGTTTTCAACACTTTTCATTCAGTCCTTCTAGTTGCAGAGTTCGCTGGTGCTAGGCTAGCGCAAGTCAACGGTTTTCCTGCCAATAAAAACAGTCTTACCCACTCCACAGTACACCCGAGGCAAATAAATTATAACGCCAGACTATCAATGTAAATGTCTGTGTTGATAGAATAATGTTAGAAATAAAACTAACCTTGTATCGCATTGCATTTTGAGGGACTAGTTTCTCAGCAGCGGCGGAATTTGACTTTGCTCCGGTTAGTTGTGTAGTAACCAATTCACTACAGCAGAAAGTAACCAGAGAAGCCACTCCAGGCGGGCCACCTAGTAGTAGCCTAGTACAGTGGCATTGAATCATTGGATTGGAAACGAGGCTAATAAAATTCCTTCGTGCACTGTACTCTGCTTCTGTAGCAATGACAGCGGCAGGTAAACAAACTATAATAGAGCCGGTAGCCTAGGTAATATCAGTCCGCCGCTGCCGTAGCCTACTAAACTATGCTGCTGCTGAGACACAAGTCGCTCAAAATGCAATGCGATACAAAGTTAGTTTTATTTCTAACATTATTCTATCAACACAGACATTTACATTGATAGTCTGGCGTTAGAATTTATTTGCCTCGGGTGTACTGTGGAGTGGGTAAGACATTAAGACACATTATTGGCAGGCTAGCCGAAACCGTTGACTTGCGCTAGCCTAGCACCAGCGAACTCTACAACTAGAAGGACTGAATGAAAAGTGGTGAAAACGGTCTCCAATGATAACACACTGGCTCACTTGGAAATAAGGTCTTATGTCCAAAATTCCAAACTACCCCTTTAAGGAAGAAGCTTTGAGAAGGAACAGAGAGACATCTGCCCTCCTTGCTACCCCTGGTAGCTAAGAGTGCAACTGATGCCGTTTGGCAACACAATAGCGTTGATATTAGAATAATAACCAGGTTAAAAGCCACAATGAAGAGCAATAGATGCAATGGCAGCAGTTTTGCCGCTAGTGACATTATCAAACGACTAAAAGCCACTCTGCACTCTCAAATACAGCACAAAGTTGCACATTCAAGCCACAGCCACAAGGTGGCGGTCCTGCCTCGTGCAGTTTCTGTAAAGCTAAGCATGTGCTAACAGATGCCTACAGTTTAAAAACCTATCCACATAAGGAAAAGTTAAGTGAGCATATGAGAAAGAACTGCAGAAGAAAGTCGGACAAAAGACTATGAAGATTAGGAAGAAATTTTAGATGAGGATTAAAGGTTCATGGAGATATCATCAACCTCAAAGTAGTCTTTAACGACCACACCACCACCCATCCTGGCCTTTTCACAGTAAATACATGCCTGACAACTATGGAATGGCAGGACAACGTACTTCTTATTAAGAAATGTAGGAGGGATGTATGGTACATACCTCATGATGGTGTTTACCATCAACAAAAGGGCAAACTTAGAGTAGTGTTTGACTGCACCTCATCAACCAAAGGCACATCTCTCAACAGAGAACTCCTCCAAGGTCCTGATCTAACAAAAGACTCATCTGAGATCTGCTCCGATTCCATCAAGAATGAATTGCTTTCATTGCAGACATCAAAGCAATGTTCTAGTTCAAGTCCATGACACTCACAGGGAATTACGCTGATTTCTGCAGTTGCCAGGTGGAAACACTAACAAGCCCTTGGCAGCATATAGAATGAAGGTCCACCTCTTTGGCACAGGGTCTTCTCATAGAATGGCTACATTGCTCTAAGACAAACAGCAGAAGAAAACAAGTATAAGAAAGAGGTAACAGAGACAATAAAACACATTTTCTAGGTCGACGATTGCCTCAGGTCAGTGGTCACAGTAGAACAAGCTGTTAAGCTTATCAGAGACTTCGGAGATGCATGCACAACGGGGGGCTTCTCATTAACCAAATGGGTCTGTAACAGCCGTGAAGTACTGGCAAATATCCCCTCGCAGAAAAAGTGGACAGGATGTTCAAAAGGGAGCTCCAAGCGGAACTTAATGACTTACTGGACAGATGTATGTGCTGGGATATATCCACAATCAAACTAAAATAAATGATACTTTTGTGGACAAACAGAGTTTCAGTGATCCACAACCTATCCCAAGAGAAACCAAAGAAACATGTGAGTTCAAAGCACCACCCAGCTGACGATGCATCGTGTGGGCTGCATGTGGAACTCGTTCTGAAATCATCAAGATGGTTGAAGGGACTTAAGTATCTGGAAAGAGAGGAAACTGATTGGCTAGAGATCCCTAAAAAACACGTAATCAGCTGGAAATTCCTCCAGATGATCCAGAGATCGAAGAGGATGTTTCTGCTAACAGTGTGAGCATTGAAGAGAAAATCCAACGAGCAAATTGATTGACAATTACACATCATGGAGCAGACTGTAGAGCGGTGTTGCTTGATATTAAAATTAAGAGGAATTCTCCTATTTAATCAAAGATAAAGGACTTAAAAGGCCGAACTAACCTCATGGTCTGCACTCTTTAAATCCCTAAAGACAAAAGTAGCTAACTCAAGGTTATATATAGAGCACAAAATAATTAGCTTCGAGCAAAGATGTTACTTTTACAGGAACTTGCACTTAAATGGTAGGCAAGTGAAGGCAAATACCACTATGTAAGCTGGTTCCTATTGTGGAGGGCATGCTGAGAGTTGGATGGCTAAGCATATGACCAATGCCAATAGATTTGAAGAATCCATCATCCTGCCCCTGGGTTCCCACATATCCAGACCCATTTGACTTCATATTGGTCAGCACATTGGGCACTCTGGGAGAAGCTGCAAGCTCTCCAGACTAAACCACAGATTCTGGTAACCTCGTGCCAACTCGTCTGCCCCAAGAATTATTAAGGACTGCATTTTCGGCTGGCGAATGCAAGCAACAATTGGAGAGCAGAAAAGGGCTGACCTTCCAGAGGATCGTGGGTCTTCAGATCTACCACCATTTGCCCATGCGGATATCGACTACTTTGGACCCATAGAGGTGAAACGAGGCCGTGCGCATGTTAAACAATGGGGAGCCAGTGGGGCTGATCAGACTTGTGAAAAATATTTTGCAGAATAAGTCCATGCAGCCACGGAAGACTACATGGAAGGTAATGCCCACGAAGGAAGAATGTATTCATTCCTGTAACAGTTTATAGGATTTCTCATCCCTTTCCCTTCCAAACGTCTGTCTTTTACACTGTTCTTGAGGACTTGATCAGGAAGCATTTGGGAGGTGTTGAAATTGGCATTCTTTCGTGTATCAGGCTCTGTTCATGCCTGTTGTTCAACATAGAGAGGGAGTAAGCAGTTTGTGATTGGCTTTTACAACCCAATAGGAAAAACCGGGGAGGTTGCACCTTTTTGAATTGTCTCACCTAGAGAATAGGTAACGATTGGAAGGCATAAGTAAATAAATAAATAGTTTGAGAGTCAACCATATAGCATAATTGGGCTGGTTGTTGGGGTATCCTGCTAAGACCCGCAAAGAAGGGTTGAATATTGCATCTATTTGGGACAAAGGACTTGGAAACTTCACCTTGATTTGAATCTTCTTCTACACCTCCTTGTTGTGTGGATCTCTTTTGAGTTTGATGGACCTGTCTGTCTGTCTGTGGTCAGGTGGTAAGGAGGTAAAGTGTGATTTGGGACAAGTGGGAGAAATATACAGTAACCTCATTACCACTTGGCCTGGTTACCAGCTAGCAGCTAGCCGCTGACACCTACCAGCTACCAGCTGTTTAAATTCTACAATATTTCCTCCGAGCAATGGTGAAGCTTAAACTTAAAAATGTATGTGCATCATTCATTATAGCACAGCAGGCATGCCTCTCTGAGGATTCTCTCTCTCACTCGCCCTCTCTCTTTGTGCTCATCTGAGGAGATTTAAGAGCTTTGGAAAAAGTGCCTTGCCTTGTGCACATTGCATACAGGCAGTCAGAAAGACAGGCAGACAGACAGGCAGGCAGACAGACGGACAGAGACAGACAGGCAGGCAGACAGATAGACAGACACACTGAAAGACAAGTTGGCAGACAGACAGACTGACAGACAGGCAGGCAGATAGACAGAGACAGACAAGTTGGTAGACAGACAGACAACCAAACAGATTGACAGATGGATAGGCCTCTGGTTCGACAGTGTTTCAGGGTGTTGAAGTCCAGATGGCAATATGAAAGAGCAAGTGTGTATGTCTGTTTGTGTGTCTGTGCGTGTGCCTCCTCTAAGAGCACACGACTTGAAACAGTCATTTCTTGCCATCTCAGCTCTACCGCAGCGATTGCTCCTTAGAAACCCTTCTTATTTAGAGAGAGGGAGAGGGAGAGGGAGAGACTTTTTGTGTCTGTGTCTTGGAAATGGGTTAACTGTAGAGTTTGAAGACAATGGTACAGGAAGATGGTGATCCATGCTGCCATGTAGGAGATCTCCTTGGTTGCGGTCGGATAGTCAGAAGATTACGTCCTATGTCCTTACCTGACCTTTTTTCCCTGACCTTGATGAAAACCATCATGAGGTCAATGAAAGATGTGAAGGACAATTCATAAGGACTATAAAAGACAACCCCGGGGCTAAGAGAATCCGACTGCACTTACACTGGGCTACGTCATGATGCGAGGTCGGATGTTGTGGACAGGGTCTACCATGGTGAGACTACTATATTCTGAAGAGGGGAAGGTTTATCTGTATTGAATCCATAATTAATGGAAGGAAAATTAACTTATGCAATATCTACGTCCCTCATGAGGATGATCCAGATTTTTTTCATAAAATCAATAGCCTTCTAGCGACACTTGAAGATGGTCATTCAATACTTGGAGGGGACTTTAATCAGACTCCAGACCCTGTATTGGATAGATCTAAGTACTCTCATGCATCATCTAAGGGTTGAGTAGCATTAGGTCATCTACAGGAAGACATTGGGTTGGTCGACATCTGGAGATTGATAAATCCCAGTAAGAGGGAATATACCTTCTACTTACATAATCAGAAGTCACACAGTAGAATTGATTATTTCCTTATTTCTAAAGACCTGATTGAATCAGTAATTGATGCTTCAATAGGTGTCATAGCATTAACTGACCATGCAACTGTAGAACTGTGTCTCTATTAGCGTGGAAAAAATCAAGAGTAATAGGTGGAGACTCAATACCTCTATTCTACAAAATATTGTTTTGAAACAGACAATCTCAGAAGATCTCACAAACTTCTTTCAAATTAACATTGGTTCTACCTCAAAGGCGTATATCAGAGGCAAACTCATCGCTGAAGCATCAAACAGGAAGAAACAAGACATGGAGACAATCAGTAGCCTGGAAAATAAAATAAAACAAAGAACTTTCAGAAAACTTTAGTGAAGACTTGCTGAAACAGGTGTGTGAATTAAAGTATAGCCTACATTTTATATACAGCAGGAAGGCTGAGTATGCTATGTTTAGGCTCAAGGCCAGCTTCTACGAAAGCGGAGAAAAGGCGGGTAAACTTTTGACTAGACAACTGAAAAAGCAGCAGAATGCAAGTGCAATTGCTGGTATTAAAACTAGTAATGGAAAGATAGTTACTTCAAAACCAGGTGTTTGTGGAGTTTTACAAAAAAACTTTATACAGCAGATAGTGTTTAGCCATGAACAACTAAAAACATGGTTTTCCAAGATCCAGTTTCCAAGTCTGTTGCCAGAAGAAGTACAGCATTTGGAACCTCAAATCAGAGAGGAGGAGGTTAGGAAAGCCATTCGGTCAATGCAATCAGGCAAGGCTCCTGTAACGGGTATAACTTGGGACCCAATAGCAGCACAGAATCATGCAGGTATAGTTGGAAATGAACTTTATTCCGGAATGAAACAGAGTTGCAACACAGGAAACAGTTCGGTGATGGCTGTGAGCCATGAGCCTTCACAGTCTTTGGGGGAAGTCGGGGAATCGACTCCGCCAAGCCGAACAGGAACAGTAGTGAGTACGTTCAGGAATGGGTCCACTGTACTCACACAGAGGCTCAGGATTGAGCGAGGGTTCCGAAGAGGGGCAGGCAGGAGACGTAGTCAGGGAAGCGGAAGGTCCGGTAACCAGGAGATCCAACACACAATGCAAACGAACCGGCGAGGGCCAGGCGAAGGTCGTGGTCGGGGACAGAAGGCTGAGGTGATATCCGGGAAGGCGACAGGGATGGTCAGGGGCAGGCAGGGTCGAATCTGTGTAGGCAGTCGGGTAATCGCTGGAGAGTCTTGCATGAGAGCTGAGAAACAATCTGGCAGAGAGTGAATGTACAGGGTTGATTGGTGATCAGAGGCAACTGAGTGCAACAGGTGAGGAGAGTTGGGCTAATTAAGCGAGGGCAGACTGTGACAGCTCCAGGATTAGATGGTTTTCCTGTTGAGTATTACAAGCTGTACATTGATATCTAAGTGCCTGTATTAACAAAAGTGTATTCAGAGTCACTATCAGTTGGTCAGCTGCAAAACACTCTGAATGAATCAGTAATTTATGTTATTCTTAAGAAGGGAAAGGACTCTCTAGACCCGGCTAGCTACCGGCCCATTAGTCTGGCTAATGTAGACTATAAAATTCTCACTAAAGTTCTGGCTATGCGGCTTGAAAATGTTGTTCCTTGTATTATAGAACCTGATCAGGTGGGATTTGTGAAGGGCAGGTCGTCTTCTGACCATTTGAGACGCCTACTCCACCTTATGTGGCAAAACAGAGAGTCTGATGAACCTATTGCGGCCTTCTCTTTAGACGCAGAGAAGGCCTTTGATAGGTTGGAGTGGATTTTTCTGATTCATGTTCTGGAGACCTTTGGGTTTGGACATGGATTCATTAATTGGATTCAGCTGATATATGCAGAACCAAAGGCATCAGTGTTGACCAATGGGGTAGTTTCTTCTTTTTTCAATATCTAGACGCGCCTAACAAGGAGACCTTCTCTCTCCATTATTGTTTATTATATTTCTTGGGCCACTTGCAATGGCAATCAGATCAGACACAAGCATACAGGGCATAAGATCAGGAGGAAGGGAGCTTAAACTGTTCCTCTATGCAGACGACATCCTTTGGCTATCTGTGAATCCTGCATCCTCAGCTCTTAAGCTCTTAGAGATTATGGGAACTTTTTCTGAAATATCAGGCTACAAGATTAATTGGCATAAGTCTGTAAGTCAAGTCAATAAGTAATGCCAGTATCCAGAACCCCAACAATAAATAATACACTTCAGTTCAAATGGATAGATTCAGGGATGCAATATCTTAGGATTCGTCTTACTCCAGATATTAATGACATGGTACAGGCTAATTTATTTCCATTGCTTCAGCCTATAAAGGCTAATCTGGATAAGTGGAGACTGATCAACCTTAGCCTTTGGGGAAAAGTTAACACCATTAAAATGCTAGTTGCTCCACAGGTGAATTATATATCCATGATGGTGCCATTAACTGTTCCAGACTCTTTCTTTAAACAGTAGAATCAAATAATCAGGAATTTCTGTGGAAGATGGCAAGAAACCCCGTATAAAGCTGGAAAATTGTATACAACTAGAAGCAAGGGAGGGTTTGCCTTGCCTAACGTTGAGTTATACAGAGCAGCCTCTGAGGTGTTCAAAATTGCTAAACATTGGTGCGGTGACAGCTCAAATCTGGGATGGTTGGATAGAGAGGGAGCTGAGTCTTTGGCTGCTTTGTCACAAGCACCTCAGAAGAAGAGCCACCCAAACCCAATCATGCAGTATTCCAGAGAGACCTGGTCAAAGGTGCATAAGCACATGCGTATATCCCAATATAAGCAGGTGTATTCATCGATTTGGGATAACCCCTCAATTAAGGTAGGGAGGGAATCTTTTGTTTGGAATACCTGGCTGAACAAACATATCAGTAGGATAAGCGACTTGTATAGTGATGGTCTGTTGTCTCTATGTCATTTGAAGAACTCAAACCAAAATTTAACTTAAGAGATAAGGCTGACTTCTGGAAATATTTACAACTGAGGAGCTGTGTAACGGGTTTGAAGGTTTCATTTGATGATGACAGAAATAAGTTGCTCTGCTATTTAAAAATGCCTGAGCTTGTGCGTAATGCCTCCGCTTTCCATAAAATAACGGCAGACGTCTGTATGGTCACAATATTCATTTAATGAAAATCTGGGAAAGGGTCCTGAACTCAAACATTCAGGAGGAGGCATGGGAAGACGTGGTTTTCAATGCAGGGTGGCCAGTGAGGGATGCACTTAGTAAATGTACACACTATAAGGTTATCCACAGATATTATATCACACCAGTTAAACTTCATAGATGGGGTTGATGTTTGTGTTGGAAATGTATGAATGACACAGGCTCCTACCTCCACCTTCTATGGGAATGCCCTACGGTCTTTCCTTTTTGGAACCAAATTATTAAAACTATTGGAGAATGGTTAGATGTGCCAATACCAGAGTCTCCCCAGCTATGTCTATTAGGAGACGGGTCCCTTTTACCTCCAGGGGTGTCTAAAGCAGAGTCTGCCTGGGCACTAGCTGGGTTTATCTCCGCTGTAAGAATCATCTTAAGACACTGGAAAAGCCAAATAAGGCCTGGTTTTGCTGACTGGCTAAAGTTGATGACAGATAGCCTCCTTTGAGGATCTTATTGCAAGACTGAATGATGTTAGGGGCAAAGTCTATCGGGTGTGGTCCCACTTCCTGCATTTTATTTAATTTCAACTGAATAGTGCACCATAATGAAAGTCTATCTAGTCTTATCATGCATAAAACCCACCCACACACCCCCTTTTTATTTTGTATCTTATTTTATTGTATTTAAGATGTTATTTCCTCTTTTTTATTTTTATTTTTATTTTACTATTATTGTGATGTAATGTTATTACAGACTTTCTGTTTCATTGGCCAGAAAGATGGCCTACGAAAGTGCATCATAAATACTTTGCCCTGTGAGTTCTTACTGTGTTGTTTCATGAAGGCTATTTAAACCTGGATAACCAGGTGAAAAATATCCCTTCATTACCAAGGTTCGAATTGAAAAGGTTTTTTAATAATGACTCCTAGTCACTAAAGGGAAACAAACAGGTTACATTGTCACATTGATAATGGTTGCTCACGCCTAAACTCCTGTCCACTCATATGTATGGACATAGAACCCTTGATCATAGAATCCTTTATTTTCATAAAGGATGGTATAGTGTACCCTATGCTAAAGTAGATAAGAAAGGAAGCATTGTAGCCCCTTTCCTTAGCATTTAGAGATTTCGAACAGCTCGATACTTTCGATACAACATTCGATACTTCCGGGTCATTTCACTCAGTTGGGAACCTTTCTAAGCAAACATACTATCTGACCACAGCCCTTGAGTGTGTGCGGTGATTGCTGGTTTAACCTGCGCACATTGATTGTGCACAGGATAAACAGCAGAACAGGTGTGCAGCATCACCTATCCCTAGAGTCCGATCACCCATACTATCATACTATTTAGTATGCCAAAAATAATTGTAGGAGCCGATTCCTTTGTTTTCATTTAGTCATCATTTTCAGTAGTGTGTGTGTGTTTGTTCTGCTAATTTACGGTAATTGATGCTGTGTGCTCCCCCTACAGGGCAAGGTGTCCTTAAAGGAAAGCACCTGAGGCCTTTGGGGCTGGTTTTGACTGGAAAAGGCGCACAGTCTTTAGACCTTCCTTGGCTTGCTTGTATTGCTTGTCTTGCTCATCATAAGTTTACCCTTTGCATCAATAATCTTTTCTTTTGAATATTTGGATTCAGAATCATTAATAAATGAAGATCTTTTATTTGCAATCCATCTGGACATTCCGTTTTTCACAAGCCAACAAGCGTCTACTCAATAGTCTATACCCAGTCAGCCCAAGGGTGATCTACACAAAGGACAATGGACATCGTAGTCACTACAATAGTCTAAAGACTCGCTTTGGATTTTTGGATCATTGGACCATCAAAGGAGAAGTGGATTGTTTGGAAACCGCGTGGCGCCAAATCGCAACAAAGAACAGTGGACGCGGCAACTCCCGAACAACGCAATTTAGCAGTATGAAAAGTTTCAATGACTTGGAATGTTAACATATCCGATGAAACTTGAAACTGGACAATTAATTCGTTAGAGTTGGATTAAAACTTAATTCAAGACCACTATTGGAGTGGATTCGACGAACATTGGATCGAAATTAATTGTTTGGAGTGCCGCTACTTAACGAATCAAAGAATAGGCCACGCGGCGCGCCTTAGCGCAGTTAACTTCATATCGGGACTGTATAATTAATTAATTGGAATTGACGCATGTTCTAAAGTGGACCAAAATAATCTGTGCAAAATGGCTAGTAAAGCTTTGGATAACGCTACTCTAATGGAAGATTCGAACCATCCGGATGGGAAGGAAGACGAAACCGCAGCAAAGGTTTTAGAGGAACGTGTTAATAAAATGCGCTTATCCAGAAAGGCCAAGCTCGGACAGGTAACGCGCCGAAAGAACATAATAAAGGAATTGATGAAGGACAATATGAATGAAGACGAAATAAAGGAGAACATGGTCAAATATCATGCTTTATTGGGAGAATTTGAAGAAACGCACATGTCCTATAGGCTGTTGTTGACTGAGCAAGAGAGCAACGAGGATAACGACACTTGGTTTGAACCCAAAATAGCCTGCATTAACAAGTTCATTGTTAATGTGGGTAAATGGCTGTCCGATTCCACAGACAGGACGTTTTCTGATGAAGAGGTTGCTCCCGGTGACAGTGTTTCCTCAGTCTCCAACAGGTCCAATTCATCCGTGTCATCCACCGCCTCTGCCCGCATCCATGCAGAAGCAGAGAAGGCTGCTCTAGAGGCAAAACTAACGGCACTTAAGGAAAAACATGCGTTGGAGGAGGAAGAGGAAGAACTCACCAAGCAAAGGGAGCAACTAAGGAAACGAAAGGAAACTTTGGAACTGAAATCCGAGCTAGAAGCTACAACAGCTAAAATAACCGTTTTCAAAACTTCACATGTGGATGCAATAAATGCGTACTATGATGACAGTGTAGGAAAAAAGGAAATCTCTGGAATGGAAACAGAAAGGAGCCTCACCCACAAGGAACCAGTGCAAAGGGCACTGCAGACACACTAACTGCGCGTCCAAAGGAGGGACCTCACGTCAGCCATTCACTACTTCCCCCAGCTCAAGGAGAGGCAAAAGCGCCACACTATTCAGTTCAAACAGAAGGAAGAACCCCTATGCAAGCCCAATCACATGTAGCACAACCAATCCCTTCAACCCAATTAAACCCAATGCAAGATGCAGCTCTTTACAACATCTTGGAGAGTCAAACGAACATTACTGCCACTCTTGTCAAGCAACAACAACTTTCCGCTCTGCCTGCAAGGGACATTAAGGTATTTGAAGGTGATCCAGTCGGATATAGGTCATTTATTAGGTCCTTAGAGCATGTCATAGAAAGCAAGACTGACAGCGGAAAAGACAGGTTATACTATTTAGAGCAGTACACTAGGGGGCAGTCTAGGGAACTTGTCAGAACCTGCCTGTATATGGATCCAGAGAGGGGTTATAGGAAGGCCAAAGACCTCCTCCAAGAGCATTTCGGCAACGAGTTCAAAATCGCCAACGCCTATATAGAAAGGCCCTGTC
This sequence comes from Brosme brosme, assembly GCA_900302425.1. Classification (NCBI taxonomy): domain Eukaryota; kingdom Metazoa; phylum Chordata; class Actinopteri; order Gadiformes; family Lotidae; genus Brosme; species Brosme brosme. The sequence goes on from OMKX01109310.1 coordinate 12,040, forward strand.
CTGGTCTCCCATCAAACCTGAGGACTCCAAAGCATTAGAGGCCTTTGCTTTATACCTCAGAGGGTGCTGTAATGCCATGGAGGAAATTGCATACATGGAGGAGCTTGACTTAGCCTCCAATCTAAGATCTCTGGTCACCAAGTTGCCATATAAACTCCGGGAGAGGTGGAGATCAGAAGTCTATCATCTACAGGAAAGGCGGAACAGCAAAGCAAGATTCAGTGATCTGGTCAAGTTCACTGAAAAACAAGTAAAGATCATAACGGACCCCGTATTTGGCAACATTCAAGATCAAGCTGTCAATTATCGCAACAGGTCAAAGGAGCCCATAGTCACAAAGTCACAGAGGCCCAAATACACCAGCAGCGGCTTTGCCACCAGTGTAGCGAACGTAAATGCCAATGCAAAGTCACCACAGTGCCAAGATAGCAGCTCACAAGCCATCTCAACTCACAAATGAGCCAGTCTGTCTGTTCTGTTCAAGTGGACACGTAATGGACATGTGTCCACAACTCAAAAGAAAAATGCACAGGGACAAGATCAGCTTCCTAAAGGAAAAAGGAATCTGTTTTGGGTGTCTCATACCAGGGCACATGAGCAGAGACTGCAGTAGGCGTCTGTCATGCAAAGTGTGCAATCGAACCCACCCAACTGTGCTTCACATAGGTAAAATAGAAAATGAAAAAGGGATAACATTAGAACCAACAGAAGAGTCTGAAACATCAAAGACCGGTGTGAAGGCTTCTCTGAAAGCATGTGGGCATATTGGGGCCGGTGAAGAGGAGTGTGTATTGTCGATCATCCCTGTTAAAGTGAAATCAAGCAAAGGAAATAAAATAGTGCAAACGTATGCATTCCTGGACCCTGGCAACTCAGCCACGTTTTGTACGGACCGACTCATGCACCAGTTGAATATCCAAGGAAAAGGAACAAACATCCTTCTCCGCACCATGGGTCAAGAAAAGACAGTCAGCAGTCATATAGTCTCAGGTCTGGAGGTGAGCGAGCTACAAGGCAACACATTCATAGCCCTTCCAGTTGCTTACACCCAGAAGACCATGCCTGTCACAAAACAAAACATCCCAAACCCCAATGATCTATGTAAGTGGCCATACCTCAAAAATGTCCAACTCCACGACATAGATGCTGACATTGGCTTATTGATTGGCACTGATGCACCGAAGGTAATGGAACCATGGCAGATCATCAATAGCCATGAAGAGGGTCCATATGCAGTAAAGACCTGGGTGGTTAATGGTCCTTTAAGAGGAGGAAAAGAAAAAGGCAACAGTAATCACTCAATCTCTGCCAATAGGATTTCATTGGTCAACATACATGAGCTACTGGTCTCACAGTACAATACTGACTTCAATGAAAAATCATATGAAGACACAAAGGAAATGTCTATAGAAGACAAAAAGTTCATAAAGATTGCAGAAGACTCAGCCAAGATTGTGGATGGACACCAAAGTCTCAGATTACCGTTCAGGAGAGATGATGTCTCACCGCCTGATAATCGTCATGTTGCTGAGCAGCGGCTTTCAAACCTAAAAAGAAAGTTCAAAAGGAATGAGGCATTTCATGAAGAATACAAGGAATTCCTTACTGATGTCATTGACAGGCTACGCTGAGGCAGTGCCACAGGGACAGCTGAGGCGTAAAGATGGAATAGTCTGGTACATACCTCACCATGGGGTGTACCACCTCAAGAAAGGAAAACTCAGAGTTGTTTTTGACTGTGAAGCATCTTTCAAGGGCACCTCACTCAACTTCGAATTACTTCAAGGTCCTGACTTAACTAATCATCTCATAGGGGTACTCACCAGATTCCGCCAGGAGCCAATCGGAATGATGGCTGACATTAAAGCAATGTTTCACCAAGTGAAAGTTCCTGAAGAGGATGTCGATTTCCTGAGATTCCTGTGGTGAAGTCGCCAACTCCCTTGATACGGACTCATGTATTAATGCCTTGAGACGTTTCACCTGTAGAAGAGGTCAAGTGAAACGTATAAGGTCTGACAATGGAACTAATTTTAAAGGGGCTGAGCGAGAGCTGAGGGAAGCCCTCTCTTCTCTAAACCAGAACAAAATTAAAGGAACTTTACTTCAAAAGGGTGTACAGTGGAGTTTCAACCCCCCTGGAGCATCCCACCATGGAGGAGTATCGGAGCGGCTCATAAGATCAGTAAGACAGGTGCTCCATTCTGTTTTGAAACAGCAGATTCTAGATGGATGAAGAGGGACTGCAAACCATCTTATGTGAAGTAGAGGCCATCTTGAACAGCCGCCCAATCACTACAGTCACTAGTGACCCTCAGGACCTAGAGCCTCTAACCCCAAACCACATCTTGCTCTTTAAAACTAAACCCATTCTGCCACCTGGAATCTTTGACAAGCCAGACCTGTACATACGACGCCATTGGAGACAGGTGCAGTATATGGCAGATTTATTCTGGAAACGTTGGAGCCAAGAGTACTTGCCCCTCATGCAAGAAAGACAGAATTGGGCCAAAGTCAGAAGAAACTTCACACCTGGAGACGTGGTCATGGTGGTTGACCCTTCTGCACCACGTGGCTCTTGGATCTTGGGAAGAGTGTTGGAAGTCAATTCAGACTCTAAAGGACTGGTACGAGCTGTAAAGATCAAGACACAGACCAGCGTCCTGGAGAGACCCATAACGAAGATCTGTCTGCTGCCAGAAGGCACATACTAGCAGTTTCCCCGCTTCAGCTGGGCTTTGGAGCTCAGCTCATGAGTGCATGAATGCATCTCCATCTAAAAGAGGATGAGTAGCACACCACACACCTCATATTGATTGTTATACTTCAATGATATTAATATTATTGACTTTGCTGATGATGAAAGTGATATAGGCTTCCTTTTAAAATACATAATTGTCTTTATGGTGACCCAAAATAGAATTAGGGGCCGGTTATGTAGGAGCCAATTCCTTTGTTTTCATTTAGTTGTCATTTTCAGTAGTGTGTGTGTGTTTGTTTTGCTAATTTACGGTAATTGATGCTGTGTGCTCCCCCTACAGGGCAAGGTGTCCTTAAAGGAAAGGACCTGAGGCTTTGGGGGTGGTTTTGACTGGAAAAGGCGCACAGTCTTTAGACCTTCCTTGGCTTGCTTGTATTGCTTGTCTTGCTCATCATAAGTTTACCCTTTGCATCAATAATCTTTTCTTTTGAATATTTGGATTCAGAATCATTAATAAATTAAAGCTCCAAGGAGCTGTGTGCGGGACCTCGCCGAGTCCGTCGTGGCGTGTCGTGGATAGTGTCGCGACAAGTTGGTGTCCGATGCGGTCCATGCAGTGTGCGGTAGAGCGGGGCGTTCACAGGGAGACTTGATGTAGCTAACATGCAAATATGCACAGCTAGACACACACACACACACACACACACACACACACACACACACACACACACACACACACACATACACAGACAAGGCCACGCCCTCCAACGTACAGTCGCAAGTAGCACAACGTTTGTTCAGCACCATCTTCTGACTGTACTGACCAATTTTGAAGCAGAACAGATAAAATCCCTGGGAGGAGTTAGTTCCCAAACATGGGAAAAAAATACCACTGAATTACAAATGGCCAACTTTGACGGCACGCACCGGCC
>OMKX01109311.1:0-14720 GCA_900302425.1 Brosme brosme
CATGATCCTAGTTATAAAAGCCATTCCAGTACCAGCAGGTACAGTTGAGTCCGGACGCGATGAGGAGGATCACCAGCAGGGCGATGAAGAGGCCGAACGCCACCACGCTGGCGCAGACGGCCCAGACGAAGGTCCTCTTGGAGAAGTCGATCATGGGCGAGCGCAGGGCCATCCTGACCCGGCGGGCCCTCTGCCGGTCCTGGGGAGGGTAGCGGGCCAGGTTGATGCTCTCCATGCCCAGGGAGCGCACCAGGCACGCCCGCATGTGACTCAACCGGTCGAAGGTGTGCTTGCCGTGGTAAGAGCCCACGCCACTCTGACCTGAGAGAGGGGGGGAGGGAGAGAGGGAGACATTTAGGCCCCGTCCACACGGGCGAAACCGATCCGGTTTCCTTTTATGAGGTTCAGGAATATCTCCGTAAAGACGGATTCATTGCGAAACCGCATCGAGCTGTAGGAACGCTGTAGTACACATTCCAGGCCATTAGGGGCGCTGCTTCTACTACAGAACTCCAGCAAAAAGACGAAGAAGAAGAGACGAGCATGCGCATAAAGCCTGTGCGCTGTTTACAAACATACAGTCCGAGATTCTCCTGGTGGCCCTCCTGTTAGCGCTTCGCGGTGGATCTAAATAGATTTGGTGTATGTGTCTGTCCGTAATCCTTTTTTGCGTATTTTGGTCGCGGAGCAACATTAAATATTGCCCTAGCAACCCAACAAGACACTCGAGGGGGTGGGGCGATGACGTCATGGTTTGCGGTTCAGGCGTCCAGACAAATCCTAACATGAAACCGCAAAGGTCCGGATTTTTTTGAAACCACCCTGGGACATGGTTTCAGAAATGTGCGGTTTCGGGCACCGGATCCGCTGGATGCGTCTGGACGGTCGGCCCAATCGCACAAGACCTTTGCGGTTTCACCAAAAAATCGGCTCCGTGTGGACGGGCCCTAAATAGTTCCACTGCGAATGCCTAGGACTTTATGGATGGTCAGTAGTAACATTGCGCACGATGAAGGTCATGTGTGAGCTTGGTTGGCACTGTGGGACCACTTCGACTGTAAAGCATCAAGGTTACAATTGAAAGATCTTTTTGCATAGGTGACAGGGATACCATGGTTCAGTCAATATTGAGTTGTTAAGTTCCCTACGTTTCCCTCTGCCATTGACAAGTATGGCATCTCATGCGCCTGTGATTTTGCAGGCAAGGTGGTTTCCATAAACCAGTCAGGGAAGTGATGCACTGCAGTCAACTCAAAACATATTCTCAGAGCCCATTTTATTCACCAACAACTGCTGGATGACAAATTACATTCGAATAATAGCTCTTAAATCTTACCTAGAAACTATTTTTTTCTGTGCATATGCATTGATTGGTACTGTTGGAAGGCATTGTTTGCATGGCTCACAATCCCAAGCCATTCCTTCATATTAGTGTTGTTCAGGTCCTTTCTAAACTAACTGAAATCTTTATATACCGTAAGCAGATATGTGGTTATGGTCCGTGAATGCCTCAGGAAAAACCAAATGTGTTGAGTTTTATTAAATTCCTTTTACAGCCCACAGAGACTAGGACTTCCTGTCCCTCTCTGCTCTCTGGAATGTTAAGGCATGCTCCTCACTTCAGTGAGGTGTTATCAAGCCATACATTGCAGTCCTCACTTTTGTAATTTGTCAATGAAATTATGCTTTTTTAGTTCTAAATGTCTTCTGTGCTTTCTGTCTGCTGCACTAATTCCAGAGTCTAACTTTGATTCCTTGGCATCACCTTTTACAATTCTGGGGAGTTATTTGGTGTATTAGAATATTACTGGACCTTGTTAAGATGCCCGTCACACACGTGTTTCATTGTGATGATTACATTACATAATAATTTAAATATTATCAATCTATTTGCTTGGATTGATCACTTGGTAGTGCTATTGACAAATTTTCAAACAATACCCAGCCATAATGGCTACTCTTTGACATTACTTTTTTAATGTCGTTTTGGACAACAGTGTAAGGGTCTATTTGGTGATTGCTAGACGATGATTCTTTTGAGCAGGCAGAAAGAATTGCCTCTTTACCGATCAGGCAGCGAGGATCTGACCGGCCTGTCTTGACAGTCAGACTCTAAAAACAGTGGAGGCATACGTTCTCTGTCAAAGTCCCACCCTGGTATTTGTGGAATCTGCTTTGGAACAAATAGGCCACTTCCTGACCCTTTTCCCTGGAGTTGGTTTTGCAGAAGAATAGAGTTGTTGAAGACGTCTTATGTTGTTGTTGAACAAGAGTTTGTTATGTCTGAGGCCGAATGAATGAACAGTGAAGTTACATTGTTAAAATTGTCGGCCCATTTGATCACAGCAAATGTTGAGAAGTGATTCAGCTTTAACGGTTTATCGGTTCTCAAATTAGATGATGATGAGGAATGTAAAAAATGCACCGCAACAGACCAATACAAAAATATGCTCCTCAAGAATTTTTTCTTTTCTTGCTTAGACGAAGTACATTAATCTCCTTGGTGCACATTTTTTAAATGGCGTTAGTGTGCTGATAACTCCCATATTAAAATTCTGACTTTCTATCTAGAACAAATATCTGGGAGAGCGCTCGCTTACATTTTATATTGTATTTTTAATCTCTGAGCAATATAAAACACAAGACTAAGAATTCTGTTTGTTTTGTCTGAATGTTTACTGCCATTGTGTTGACGATCACATCCTCTTCCTCTCCCCATTGCCAGTTTTTTTTTTTTTTTGTCAAACAAGAGATCTCAATCAGAGAAAGGATGTTTGTTGTAGAGCACGGGAAAGGACAGGAGATGAGAGGGGAGCTGAGGAAATCAGATTCTTGCTGGGGTACTCCTGTTATTTATGGCCAAAGTAATAGATAAGTGAATACAAAAATTTATTTTCTATCATGCTCGACCCATTAAAGATATTAATCTTATTTTATGCAAGAAATTGCATCATCTTCAATCATACCTGGCCTGGATTATTTCTCTCCCCTTCCTTCTCCATCTTTCCTCTTAATCTTTCATCACATAGCCCTTTAATACAATAAGTAGTCACATACACCCACCATACACCAGGCTTGTACTCCCATTTGTCAGACATATCAAATTTCCATGTTGGCATGTAATCCCCATCCAAGAGAGATTAAGCACCAGTAGCACCATGCAGGCAATCTACAGCAACCACTCACAAGCTAACAAGCTATGTTTTTTTAACTGGTTTGATAATTCTTTTGATAATAAGTTGAGATTGTGAGAGATGCCTTTAGACTGTATCTCATTCTGATTGTATTTAAACTGTAATAGCATTACTTGAGACTGAGGCCTCGTCCACACGTAAATGGGTATTTCTAAAAACATAGTATTTTCTCTGTGTTTTACGCTCTCGTCCACACCAAAACTGGGTTTGAGTTCACCGAAAACCAAGCTTTTGAAAATCGCCTTCCCGGTTAGAGATTTTCCCAAAATCTGTTTTTCGTGTATTTTTATGGAACGGTGGAACAGATTTCCAAAAATTTCATCATGACCTCGATTTACAAAGGGCAGTGTTTTTTTCACACATTCACGCATTGTGCTGTGTTTTTGTTTTTGTATTCATAGACCAAGAAGAAGCCCATTAATGCACTTGCTCCTAATCCTAGTCTGTGGTGTTTGACACGTGGTATCGCCACCTATTGGCCTGGCGTGCTTATATGAGCGTTTTACATTGTTTTTGCGTTCTCTTGTTGACGGAGATATTTCTATAACGCGGTTGGTGTGGATAGGAATTATTTTGAAAACTGAGGAAGGCGAGGCTTCAACCACGGGTTTGGTTAGCAATTCAACTCATTATTACTCTGGCTTCGTGGAATGATGTAAATGCAATCGTCTCATCAAGGAAGGGGTCACGTGCCTATGAATGTGTTTTTATTATTTTATTCTAGAGGCCCACATGTAAATTACCCTGATGCCCATGGTTGAAAACAAACCTCCCTCTAAGACAGAGTTACGGAGTTGCATAGTTGATTAGTGATGCATTGCTGCCTGAGACAACACAAGCAATAATACATGCTCGGAAAGTGGGCACACTTCATGACCCAGCATTCACTGGCTAGTTAACTCACATTTCCTCAAGTTTCATGTCAAGTTTTGTGTCCTTTACTGAGCAGTTTAGTTCACTGTTTAGTATGGTGGATATTGATCATAACTCCATCTATTACAGTATTTTGCAATTACTCACCTAGCCTCAGCTAGGTTGGTTATTATTCAGGAAAAGTATGGAGTTGCGATCCTCAGCCATGTCCCAACCTGTAAACATAATGGCCTGTGTCTGGAAGCTTATGAAATAGCCTGTCTCCTACATTCCTCACCTCAAATGGAGAATGCTAAATCGCTCAATACATTTTTTTTATTAATGATTCATGATTTTGTGTTTATTAAATCAGAAACAATGGGAAATGCAAATCCTCAATTAATAGATCTCAAAGTCTTACGTTTACTTGCTTTATCAGATTATCACTATGATTATTATGATAGAGAATGCCTAATATTTGTGTTCTATTTACAACAAATGTCAAATGCTACATGTATAACCTTTGGTAGTCTAACCTGCTCAGCTATCTCTTGCCTCCTCCTTTCATTGGTGTATTTAGGCTTCCAACCAATGTGGCCATGATTGTTGTGACTATAGACATATTGTATGTTGCTGCAGCAGTTTGATTTCTATAGTCTACCTCGACAGTATAGCATAGCCTCAATTGCTATGATATATGGTCGGCTCTAAAACGCAACTTGTCCCACTTTTGTCTGTAGCCTCTACTTGTAGGTATACCTGATGACTAAACAGTCATCAGGCCATTAAAGGGCTAAAAGTAAGTCGCACACAAAACGTTGAGGTATACATTGTGACGTACGTTGCTGGGCTTTTCTCCACAGATGCTTGGTGCGTACTAACTTGGCCACTGCTGCTTTGCCTATAGTCTGCTCTCTGTCTCCTTTTACATGCTGATTAATTTACTGAGAAACTTTGCATGCCAAGTAAATGGTACAATGGTGTTGTGTAAAGGCAGTCCCAAAAGAGGTCTGTCTTACGAAGGGTAACCTTGTTGATAGTTTTAGTATTCAGAAAGGCACCGCTATCTTGTAGTTTACCCACTTTGAGAAGTGATACATTATATTTATAGAAGAAGAGGTGATTTCAAACCCCTTTCTTATTCCGTACAGCATACTAAATATCAACACTAAAATACCATCCCTGCTCTAGTCGTCAACATCAATCAATCCTGGTACATGTAGGCTAGGCATTAAGCTATTGTCATGGATCAATATTGTTGTTATCAGCAAAACCAAATGGCTGTAAGCTTATGTTGGCTTCGACTGCTTAATCGCTATGCCCAGTACACTCTAACCCCTCCCTGAAACTTTAGCTCAACATGTGAGGTTAGGAATCAGATTACAAGGAATTGAATGAAGTATAATATATAAAGCATTTCGCAGGGCATACCTCAAATTCGGGAGGAATCTGCTTGTCTTATGATGAATGGAAAATAAATAAATAAATCCACTGCCTTTTTTTATATAGCCCTTTTGGAACAATTCCCACCCCTCAAATGCCTTTACGGTAGTATCACACTTGCAAGGAAACAACCAGTTTAATTGGAGCAGTTAAGGTACGGCCACACTGAACGCGTTACGCGCGTTAGAGGCGTAGAAAATCGGCATTTTTGCATAGGGAACCATTGGTTTAGGCGCGTAGATGCGTTACACGCGCTAAAGCAGCACGTTGGGCGCGTTAGACGCGTTTTACGCACCTAAATAACGCGCCCAACGCACCTACGCGCCCAGCGCACCAACGCGCAGAGTTAAAAAAATTGAACTTTTTACGCTCCTACGCGTGACGCTTAGATAGGGTTAGGGTTAGGGTTAGCCAATCAGCATTGAGCTTGACCCGATGTCACTGGCAGAGAGACGGAGGACCATGCGGAGGACGCACAGAAGCAGAAAGAACATGGACGACAAAGTCATAGTTTCGGTGTGCAGTGTTGGGAAAGCTCACTTTCTACGTGAACTAGTTCAAAGTTCAGTTCACAAATTTTAAAATGAACTAGTTCAGTTCAACGTTCATAATTCAAGATTTTGAACTAAGTTCACAGTTCCAAAAATGAACTAATTCATAGTTCTTTTTTTCAATATGTCAATATTTCAGTAAGAGCTAAGCTAACGTTATGGATTGTACATATTTATAATTCGAAATTAGTCCCAGCCTTTATACCACAGATACTCTAGGGTCTATAGCATATAATAGTGGAAAGCTAAGTTGACTCCGCCAGACACCGTCTACTGTCATACTTATTAATTCCCACAGTAGCTTGTTTAGTTTCAGGATGCTTATTTTGCCCCATCGTATTCATCATATAAACTTAACTTCACTTACATGCTTGCGCAGGTTGGACGTGGAGTTTTTATATGATGCTATTTCCACTTCTTTCGGCAAACACATCTTACATTGCATAATGATGCTGTTTCCTTTTTGGCTCTTGTAACCGAAGTGGTCCTTTATGTAAGGCCAGGGGTTCACTTCGGTTTCACCATCAGCTGTACTATTTTCCATATCGTCTCTGCGGTCGTCTGTTTCCATGATCGTCGTCGTTGTCATTTGAAGAAAGAACATGGACGACAAAGTCATAGTTTCGGTGTGCAGTGTTGGGAAAGCTCACTTTCTACGTGAACTAGTTCAAAGTTCAGTTCACAAATTTTAAAATGAACTAGTTCAGTTCAACGTTCATAATTCAAAATTTTGAACTAAGTTCACAGTTCCAAAAATGAACTAGTTCATAGTTATTTTTTTCAATATGTCAATATTTCAATAAGAGCTAACGTTATGGATTGTACATATTTATAATTCGAAATTCGTCCCAGCCTTTATACCACAGATACTCTAGGGTCTTTGCATATAACCGCGTTGTCTGATGACAGTTTAATTCATTTTTCACAATTTACCAGCTCTAGTTTTGAAGAATAATCACAGCGCCATTTGTTTCAATGGGAATCAAGCGGTCTATACTTTCAACATAAAGTGTACATATTTATAATTTGAAATTCGTCCCAGCCTTTATACCACAGATACTCTAGGGTCTATAGCTATAACCGCGTTTTCTGATTACAGTTTAATGTAACAGTAAGCTGACAACAGCTCAACTGCAAATTAACCACATGGAGATAACCATGGCAACCGGTCAAACAAATTTTCTTTTTGCGATCATTCTGCGCTCGCATCCGCCGTGTTCATAAACAAATAATCCCCCTATTGAACGAAGTTAAACCGAGTGAGCGTGCCGTTCACAGACACCAGAATGAACGAGTTCACAGTAACGTTCATCAGGCAGTAATACAGTACGTTCAGTCCACGTTCGCCCAAATTATGAACGAGTTCATGAACTATCGTTCAATGAACGCACAACGCTGTCGGTGTGTGCTCGTCATGTCATGCACCCAAACACGACGGCGTTTGGGTTTCCTACTCTCCTCGAACTCCCACAACAAATACAGCGCAGCGATGGTGGTGATCTCAGTCATGTTTGTGGAGCAAAAGAAAAGTAGCGGGGGAAAATAAGTTTTGGGCGGGCTCATCTAGCTGCGTAGGCGCGTTGGGCGCGTAAGCGCGTTGAACCATTTTTGTGACACACAATGATCAAGCGGCAGGTTAGGCGCGTTACGCGCGTAATCTTACGCGCGTAACGCGTTCAGTGTGGCCGTACCTTGATGACAGTGTTTGAGCAACACTGTTTTTATATGTATGTGTAAAAGTTAGGACAACTTAACGTTACAACACTACTTAGTCCGTTTAAGTCTGTTTAATTTGCTGTACCTACACAGTTGTACCCATGTCATGACATTTTTCACAAATTTCTTGATGTGGAAAATGTAATTTAAATGAGACAAATCTTGTCAGGAACATTTCATGGAAATTCAGAATAAATTTGAAACTCTTTCAATTTGGCTCCGTTGACTCCCATACCATCTTTTTTCATTTCTAAGGTCGATTTATCCACCCTATTGGTGGGGGGCTTCAATGGGCACCCCCTAGCGGCTAGGCCCGTGAAAGCTTTCCCGTTGTTAGCCATTATTGGGCACATAGACCAGTCACATCAGTTTTGACCTGTGGAACTCGAAGCCAAAGGTTTTCAAGTAGGCTACTGTACAACATTGGATTCGTTTGGTTTAAAATATAATTTTGCCCATCCCTTTGTTGACGGTGGTCAAACATTCGGTCATAAGGGTGGTGCCATGTATTGTTGTATTGAAATGTGTCATTGTGTATCATCCACAGAGCTATGGTATTGATAATTATGTTGTTTAATAGCCTTATCTAGGGCTAATAGCATGTGTGTTTTATGTACTTTACGAACAGAACCAGTTAGGCGCAGGAATATCTCTCAAGACTGTTATGGTCCACTGAAATCTAAAATAATTAAACAGCAACCTTATCAGATTATTTATTATTTTTGTTACGGGTAACTTGAAGGAGGCAGGATTGGAGAGAAACATATTATATATTATTTTAAAATTGTGTTGGATAAATAAGCGTTATGTTTCCATTGCACATCCCCCTTAACATCGGCAAGGGGCGGTAAATCTGTATCCCAGGATTGGCCCCTTATTTTGAAGGTCCCGTAGTAGCTCCGGCGCTTGTGACGTCACCAGTGGTATGATTGTGGAGCAGTCAGCCTGCCAAAGGATAGGCAAAGATTATTAGGTTCTATGGTGCTTCCTTGCCTAGCATTTAACTCGAATAGCGTGGATCGCAACATTATTTGGATTTGAAGTATTTATTTTAGTCTCGTTTAGTTTGAGCATACTTTATTGGTGCGATCAAATATTTCCATTCCGCGTGTTGTCTGTGTCTAACCGGGTGCCCGTTCTCACTGGAGTGAACACTAAGGTAAGCATGATAACGAAATGAGCTACGATTTTCAACCCCATTGGAGCATAAACTCGTTTTTTTATGGCCATTAACTACTGCTCTTTATGTTTTCTATGTGTTTCGTTTGTAGTGCCCCTCACGAACAGTTTGGAAAGTTAGACCAACATGGAAGCTTCTCGTGTCTCGCCTTAATAGTTACTCATTATATTTGTCCACTCGGCTGTTTGACGATTTTTAGACGATATTGTGCTCTGTAAATGCAAGTATTTTCGGAAATTCGCATACGAGGTTCTACAAGTATTTCATTTGATCGTAATGACGTTTCAACAAAGGCCTATCTAATCCCACGCTTATGATCATTGAAATAAAAACAAACCATACTGCAAACCTCTTTTTCAGTTTGTGTTGGTGGAGTGGACATTGCTTCTTCAATGTTATGGAGATGTTCACATCCAAACCCAACCTCGGATGTCTTTATAGATACCCAACAGCATATAGTTGTAGAATGTAAATATGTCTAACGTTACATTGAATGTGAATGACAAATCTAGGAAATGCCTACAATGAAGACTTTGCCGTATTCAAGTCACCCAGAAATGTTATCAAAATCAAAGTTTATTGGCTAAGTCTATGAATGTGCCGATAACTAGGACAAGTTCTTGATTTAAAGATTAACAGTGTAGTTATCTTGAGTTAGCTCGCAAGTCATTCTGCAGGTACAGTTTCCTACCACACCTATCCCGTGGCCGCACCCTTCGCTACGATCACCCTGATAAGTTTTTAGGACAAGGTTCATTTGGCAGTGACAGGTAGCAGGCAATGTGGAATGCGAGCTTATGTAACACTTTTATTGGTTACATGGAAATTAGGTCGAAGTTGTGTAAAAAAAAAAACAGTGTAAGTAGCAATGTAGCCTACTTGAAAATATTGAATGTAGGCATTAAAGGGGTCAAGTTTTGGGAATTACTACTGAATGGGGACATTTACTTTACTGTATATACTAGTACTGTACCGCTATGCAAATCTACCCATTTTGTAGATGTCAAAATACCTAATCAAATATTATCTCAGTTTTAGTGTGTTGGTTTAGCAGGTAGATGTTCCAGCTCTAAGTATTCCTCTTGCTAGTAGGCCTACACTTAATACCTGCAGGCTTGTCCTACTGAATGTGAATGATGAACTCATAAGAAACCAGACACAGAGGGACAGTTGGGGGAGACATGGGTTATGAATGGAGATGCAGGCCATCCCATTGTTATTGTAATTATATCTCTCTTATCATCATAAACTGGGGCATGGCACTTGTTAGACTGGCCCTGTAGTAATTCCCAACAGCAGGATCCTCTGACCCTGGAAGAGGGGGTTCAAAAGAGGATTTGCGCTTCTGGGGATGAAGAAGGGGCTCCATTCACGCCTAATCACAACCCATTCAGACAGCCTTGTAGTATGTGAAACATGTATCAGTCTCTCCATCTCCATTGTTTTCATATCCCCTTTACATGACTGACGCGTTCGGCCAGACTCATGGTTGAGCAAGTATACAATACATTTAGGGCTCCCGTCCCGTGTTCATTTCCACTTCAAAGTCCTCTCTTTCTCTCTTTCGCTCTCTTTCTCTCGTTCTCTCTCTTTCTCTCTCTTTCTTTCTTTCTTTCTCTCTTTCTCTCTTTCTTATTTATATATATATATATCCCGCCCTCTGTTCAGTCTTCATGTTCTCACTTCATGGCAGCAACTGAACCAACAGTCTGTTAGGTCCGCTGGCTCTGCGTCACCAGTGGGCACCAGGCCTAATCCTACTCTGGGATGCCGAGATGGAAAACGACACCAGGGACACTGAGATGTCTCAGTGTGTGTTTCATCTCTTCTCTACACACCATACTATACATTGACAAAGCCTCAAGCACCCCTATTGTCTTTTTGAACCAGTGAACCAGGCGTATAGGGTACCCCTTTTCCACACCAGGGGCCGGATGAATAAATGGTTCTGCACAGAGAGATGCCATCAGAAACATGAGTTTTCGGCTTTCCACACAGAATTCCAGATGTATGAAAAAACACAACGCGTTTTCAGCGTTGGAAGTCATTGTGATATGGCAAACACCGTGAGCGAAAGGCAGAGCGAGGGCATAGAAAAATACATGGACGGACAATGGGAATAACCGACAGGTCGGGATATGCCAGTCCATCCGCCTGACTCCTTGCTACATTAATTAACGTACACTGCAGTTGACCAGGCCAACATTCAAACCCAATCTGCAGTGGCAAAATGTAATCTGCAAAATTAACTTTTCGCCACTGTTGCCATTTATTTTACCTTCCCTTGGTATTTAAATTAATGAAACAAACACTTATGATTCTGAATGAGCAATCGGTATATTGAGAAATCCAGGTAATTATTGGCATTCCTAGAACCATGTATGGTAAATTATTGGAGTTGTTGGGGTGTGGACTTGTTCACTTGTGCACAATCTCAGGACAATTCGATGTATGTACAGAAAACCCTGTACCCTTGTGCTCAGCACTGTTTGAAAATCTCTACGTACACAGATTTACAACTTTCTCACTGATCATTCATTTGCGCAGACACCTATGCAGAGTTCTATGCATATGGCCCTTGATGTGGGTTATGGAGCATGGGTTCAATCCACATGGGTTTCTATCAAGACTGGCTGAGGTGCCTTTTTATGTAGGCCACCGGGTGTAACCAATGAGGCTTTGTTTGTTAAACTGTGGTACAGCTACCTCGTGTCGTCTTTCCCACCAAAGATTGGCCACAGTGGACAGAGCCCCCCACATAGGAAGGCTGAGTGACCTGGGGCAATGCATGCGTGGGGAATGGGTGATTTAGAGAGCAAGAAGGTTGAAGGAGAGCCCATAGAGAATTCATCTTAGAAAGTTTCAGTGGATTTGAACAATTGGTTTGTTGGTAAGGACTGGGGCGCAAAACTACAAAAAGAGATTGCCGTCCACCAAGCCAATATATACATACTTAACAAACACATTTTCACGGCAAACAAAGCCCCTCCAATAATTCATAAACACACTGGGAGACCTATCTGAAAGTGCCCATTAAATAGTAATTAGGGGTCATTGGCTGTCTCTTACCAGCTCTAAGTGGGTATGCTAGCCCTGGGTTCATGTTACGCAGAAGGATATCGGCACGTTGGGCTCTGAAGTGAGATGGGCCCCGGGAGGAAACCCAATACCTTCTCGGAGGGGGAGATGAACTTGTGGACACAAGTTCAGGAGGACCACAGACTTCTGTGTGTTGTTGAGAAAGAGCTAACTGCATCCTATCCCTCAATCAGTCTGAATATTGTTAGCAGCACTCAATCCTAATGGAGGCTTCACCTTGACTGTAAATGGCCAGCTCAGCAAATCTTCCCCCAGCATAGTGATTATTGTGTAACTGCAACATCAGCTTGGGTGGCGATAATGTTGTTCATTCTTTGCCCCTTTTTAGTTGGTTTAGGAGTTCACTGCTAAGTAGCAGAAATTGTTAGAGCGATAAAATATATGCTACCGCCTCCACAAATGACAAACTGATTTAGGTTGATTTATTTATTTGTTGTTACAGTGTTGTCTTTGCAGGGGCTTTAGGTTGGCCCTTCATGCTATAATTGATTGAATTAACCGGACCATTTCCCCTTTGGCTCAGCTGTCACAACACAGACATCGCTAGCTGCACAGAAGATTGACGGGCACCTTAAGGGGCACATTTATTGTACCAGTAAGAACTGGGCTCTTATATTTATATATTAAATATTGATAACATGGTACAAATGGTTGAGGATGATGAAGTCAGATTGAAGCTAATAGCCTTATTTCGTTATTGTTCAAAATTTGCCAATCAACCGAGAGAGCAGCTCGCCTTTCAATGAACATACAATAATATGGGGGTGTTGTATGCAGATTTTGTTCACATAGCGTTTCTGAGATCGATCAGAATCACACTTTTCAACGCTTATGGGGACCACTCGGGATTGGAACTGGGTTCCGATCACTCAACCAATTTAGGGTTACACAAGGCGAGCTGGTGTCCTCCAGACGGTGGACTTGACTTTGACTTGACAGTAATGTGCTGCGCAGCCCTACTTTCCTCCGGCGAGAGCCGGATGGCCCGAAGAACGCGTATATGATCCACGGTGGAGTGGCCGGTTCCTTAACGGAGATCGGCACAGTGTGATTAATGCATCGTAGAACGCGTTGGCTTGGCTCCCACTTCTACCAAACAATGTGCTCAGACCATCTCCAGTGTGTTTTACGTGATCGGACGTGAATGCGTTTCCAATGCATCCCGGAGGATTCGCCTCCCGTAGGCCGGTATTTGATTGGGTTGGGATGGGACCGGCAAGGAGGGGCCTCTGAGCCGGGGTGGCTATGCAGATGCAGCCGGAGGTTAGAGTGCAGCTGCGCCACCTGTTTCTAATCACAATTTGTAGCACTGTAATTACAGCCCATGCGAGCAGGCCCCGCAGAGAATGAGTGAACAAATATGGCAGGTGTTACTCGAGAAAGCATACTTAAAGCATGACGAGCCTTCTATAAAATAATCCAAGACTGCTCTTGAAAATTGTGTGTGCCTGTGCACGTGCGTGTGTCCGTGAGAGGGACACCACTCAACTGTAGATGATTCCCTCTGGTGCACCTCATTTTCACCAGGCGATACACAAGGTCAAGGGGTCACACCGCCCTGTGACTTTAAATACATCTCTGTGAGCTATATCATGGATTACATTTTTACAAGTCTCGTGTAAGGAGGACTGTGTTCCGAGACAAGAGAAGCAGATGAGCACAGTGCTTGTTCATGTCTGAAAAGCAGTTTGTCTAGTCAAACCAACCATCTGCACTACAATTTGAAAATCCACCATGAACAAATCCCCTTTCTTAAGGAAACCTTCATGGATAGTAGAAAGGCTTTATTAATCAACCCTTTATATCCCAAATTGAAAGACATCCTTCAAACTCTGAACAAATTATGTGATTTTGTTCTTTGTAAAGCCATTTCATGCTATGTCATATGGTTCTGTAGCCTACTGCCATGTGAAACATTTGCATATTTGTCTACCAATATAGCTCACACATGGAATTTTTCCTCTGTTCATACATAGCATGCAATAGCAATGCACCACCAGAGTGATGAACAAATCTTGGACAGAGCTGAGCTTTAGGAACATTTGGGCGGAGGCAGGATGAGTCGCAATAGCTGGCGCAGAAGAGCAACGGAAATGGCATGAATCCGGTCAAAATATTGAGCACTATGCTCCTGGCCAAAGTACAATTGCCTGCTATTTAACTTGGCAGCCCTCAATCGTGAGTGAGTGAGTGAGTGAGTGAGTGAGTGAGTGAGTGAGTGAGTGAGTGAGTGAGTTGCCATCATCTACCCTGCTGCACGTCAGAACCACTGAGACAGCACCCCACATTAAATCCCTGTAGGGACATGGGTGTGTGTGTATCAGAGCGTGTCAGGCCGGGAGTCCATAGTCCAATAACGTACAGTAGCAGACAGCGGGGAGGCGGAGAACAGAAAGTGTGCTTTCATGGTATCGGTCATAAAGTTATAGTTTGGAGTAAGTTTGGCACGTTGATCAGCAGATTATACTGGCAGCAGGGAGTCCAGATGGCTGCTCAGCCACCTCGCGTTCTACATTCAATTGTCTGTTAAAAAAAAAAGGCGGCAGAAACGCCAACGTACAAACACATTGCCATGGTCGAATTGCATTAGCGCTATGATGACAATGACTTTTGGGTTGTTATTGTTGTTGTCACAACCAAAAATCACAACCTCCCCTCAAAAGACTGCTGCTTATCACCCAGGCC
>OMKX01109326.1:0-11280 GCA_900302425.1 Brosme brosme
GTTCAGTTTATTCTTGTATTTACCTTGTGGGTCAGGTTCAGGTGGTCCTTGGAAGAAGTCATTGCTGAAGTGATTGTAGGAGCCATGTGTGGATCTCTGTGGTGTAGAGGTCTCTGTAGAGAGAATCTGGTCTCTCCTGGCTTCAGCCCTCGTATATATAGTCCCCAATCTCCATATGAATGTGTGGGTCTTGGTCTGGTTGGAGTTTCTCACAGTCTGAACCAATCAGAGAGCTAGGGAGGACAATGAGGAATGCAGGCTGCCACATGCTGCATGGTCTTATTGCTGGGGGACAATAGATAGATCTCAGGGGACCAGGTGGAGGACTGGGGGGTGATGGAGAGAGACTCTGGATCTGGGAAAGTGGTGACCCTGTAGAGAGATCAGATCTGTTGCCTGATACTGGGATCAATGAATTGGATAAAGCACGTGGTCCTCATAACTTCACACACGTTGTTTTATTGATATTACTTATGGGTTTACCGCAATCAATAATGTCATTTCTTTACATGACCACTAATTATGGCACATGAACACTGATTATTCAGTTATATATTTTTGTTCATTGTAGGATTATATGTATTCTTGACTCATGATTGCCCATTGAACAAAATCAGTATTTCAGTTTAGCAGTATTGTTCAATGAAAGCGTCTATACCTTTATTCTTTCTTCTTTCCAATTTAAATATTCTCATTCCTTTTCTTTCTCTGATATTTTCTTTTTTCAATTGTTTATTTTATTATGTTGGGGACTTCTAACTTGTTAGGACATGTTTCTGAGTGTCCAGATGTAGCAGATGTTTCTTCAGTGTGGTGACTGGTAGTCAGTGTGAGTATTTAGTGGACCTGCAATTTCCACACTGACTCCAATGTGCTGTGGTCAATGGCTGACAAAAGGACTTTGAATGGACCTTTGGTTATGGATCCATTCTCTGTGTTGCACCACAAACAGACCCCTGACATCACTGACCATCTGGAGGGAAAGAACCCCATTGGCTGGATCATAGACTGTGGAATGTGAACATATCGACCAAAATCTTGATACTTTTGGCAACAAAAGTCAACGATAAGAGGCAATCTTTTTAATTATCCAAAATGGAATATCATGGAAAACATTTGTGTTTGGTGATAAAATTGTATCTCTTTAACTTTTCTTGATATCAACCCCTGTGGCAGACATGAGGGTGGGGTGGGAGACAGCTTCTTCCTGAAGTGTGCCAATTCCCTATAGAGAAATGGCTGGTTCTGTTAGGACTCATGATGCTAATGACTCTGAAATGTGACTTCACTCTCCAGAGCTTTCCCACACTCCCATCGTCCACTGAATAATAGGAGTGTGCCTTGTTAAATGCTAATTCCTCTTCAGCGCCGTCATATGTTTTCGGGTAAACAACATTGGTTTTGTTGAATTGTCAAGCTTTAACTCTGTAAATGTTGCCATAGTTTTAACACATTTATTTACAGCTAACTACAAAATACCATTGGTTTTCAAATCAGTAGATTAATTTATTGATAATATCAATGGTATAACAGTACTATAGATATTTGAGATCTTATGGACCTTGACATATTCTTTTATTTAAATGCTCAAGTTAAATTAATTCCATACGGATATTGTTTTTTTACACACAACTCACAATATTCGTAACTTGTAAATAATAAAAT
Source organism: Brosme brosme (assembly GCA_900302425.1). NCBI lineage: Eukaryota > Metazoa > Chordata > Actinopteri > Gadiformes > Lotidae > Brosme > Brosme brosme. Next base: position 1,666 of record OMKX01109326.1, read on the forward strand.
AAAATAAAAAAGTAGTGATTTGAAACTGATTTGCAGATATCTGTTCAGAGGTCCAGATTTACCCTTTTAACCCCTGTCCATCCCCCAGGGTAAAGGTTTTATGTCTCTGGCCCCACAGCCGCTCTGTGAGTGAGCTCTCACTGGTTTCCCACACTCTCTCCATTCACTGGTTTCACTGGAGGAACAAAAGAAGTGTGTCTTATCGCTCATCACGTTACATACAGAGAGTGACGTCACCAATAAGGAATGCAGGACGAAGCTCAACAAGACTAAAATCATCAACTCTTAAGATGCAAAGCAGTTTTTTTCAATATGTTTAGTACCAATAATATGTAATGTAATATATTTTACAACGGTGACTCTGCCCCCAGGGGTTTGTGAAACATATGGCCATCTACTGCTTGTTGTATTAACATAAATGTATATTTTGATGCATAATTAATTATAATAAACAACCCAGATTAACACTGGCAAAAGTGTGTAGAAATATTTTAATACCAGGGGAAACTTTAACCAGGTTTATACACATCTGACAAATAAATAATTTTCTGGTAGGGTGAAACACTTTAATCCCCACTCACCCATTTACTCGTGGACTAGTATAGTATACCATTCTCAATCTTATCTCCAGAATTTTCAATCTAAATGCTGTCTCTCGCTGTTATCATCCGCAAGTGCAATATTTGGTTTCACTGTTATGGAGATGATGCACTGCTGTCTGTCATTTCCATAATTTGTGTGTTTCAAGTATTGTATTGTTGTCGTCAGAAGCAATACAATGTTTTTTATTTGTGATCTATTAGTGTAAGAATATCATTGTTATCCACATTAAAAATAGAGAAGAGAAGAAATATTGCAGTTCATGTTTGTTTATTCAGATGATTTTTGAACTATAAAACATAAACTGAAGTCCAATAGAGGTGATGACAAAAATGAATTGAAAGATTTCTCCAAAACACATTGTACTCAGACAGAGCAGAGGATATACATTCAACAGTTGTCTTCATAGAAGTCATATCAAATATGTTACATGTAACAATATTGACATTATATTTCAACGTATAGGTCATAGTTCATTATGAATCCAATTTTTTATGCTTCATCATAAAAGCGAACTAGTAACATGGTCATATAACTGACCATGAATGCCTCATCACAAAGTGATAAATTAGAATCCAATTAGGATATTAAGGGTTGTGAAAAATAAAGTTGTTAATTTCCATGAAAATTGAAGTCGCCACTTGTGTGTATAAAAATAACCTCACACAATGCAAACAGATAAAAGTTACTTTTTGATCTTATAACAGATCACCATTTCATAGAGCACTGATTACAAATCACAGATATAGACTAATAACATAGAATAGATCAACATGATCATGAGCAATTAATTATACGGTAACAAAATGTTTCCTGAAATGGAAATAAATGCACTAAACATGCCTTGTCTTTACATGGGAGAAAGAGGCTCATTATTTTCTGAAAGAATTAACATTAAGTTTGAACATCAAACTTTAAAGCAGCAAAAGCTCCTATGTGAGTCTGTAATAACAGACAGTTGATACAGTACACTACAACATGTAGCAGAAACATATGTGGAGGTGTTCTTCTTTTAGAAGAAAAATGTGATCTTAAACATTAAAGAATGACAATATTGAGTTAATAGTCTAAATTAACAACAACATGTTGTAACCAACATGGTCAATGTTGTCTAGTACCTCCAGTGTGTAGGTTTCTACCAGGGCCTTCAGATGGCACTGTCAAATGAACTCTTCTATTTGGTCGTATTGGGCTTGAGTGGATAGCTCAGCTGAATTGAACCACCCTCAGTCAGCCTTGTATCAGAGGATGTCCGAAGGTTCTGGAAGTGATCCAGCAGTCTTCTGTTGGACTGTGTCTTCACCTCATATTTAGACAGGAAGTGGATCATCTCCTGTACACACTTGGAGTGACCCTGGTTGGCAGCTGATAAACCTGAGACAGAGTTTCCATGACGATGGAGCTGCAGTTGTCTCAGAAAGTGAACTGTCATCTCCAGAATGTCTGCTTTCTCCATCTTGGAGTCAGGCTCTTGTTTGACGAACTCTGGACCAAGCAGAGACTTGAGCTGCTCAATACTGCTTTCTGACCTTGAGAAAGACAAATACATATTTAATACACTAATCTCAACATAACATCAGCATCAATACATACTGCAATTGAACTGAAAATGTTTTGTTAAGTTTGTTCTTGATTTACCTTGTGGGTCAGGTGCTCCCTGGAAGAAATCATTGCTGAAGTGATTGTAGGAGCCATGTTTGAATCTCTGTGCTTTAGAGGTTTCTGTAGAGAGAATCTGGTCTCTCCTGGCTTCAGCCCTCTTATATATTGTCCCCCATCTCCATATTAATGTGTGGGTCTTGGTCTGGATGGAGTTTCTCACAGTCTGAACCAATCAGAAAGCTAGGGAGGACAATGAAGGAATGCAGGCTGGCTCTTATTGCTAGGGGACAATAGATAGATCTCAGGGGACCAGGTGGAAGACTGGGGGTTGATGGAGAAAGACTTTGTGGATCTGGGAAAGTGGTGACCCTGTAGAGAGATCAGATCTGCAGCTTGATACTGGGATCAATGACTTTGTTATAGCACGGGCTCCTCATCACTTCACACACGGAGTTTTATTGATATTAGGTATGGGTTTACCGGTTATCAATCAATAATGCCATTACTTTACATGACCACTAAATATGAGTGACGGCATATAGACAAAGATGTATCGTTTATATATTTTTGTTCATTGTAGGATTACATGTATTCATGATTCATGATTGCCCTTTGAACGAAATAGGAATTTCAGTTCAGCAATATTGTTAAATAAAGGCTGGTAAACCTTTATAATTTTAATTTCTTTCGAATTTAAATATTCTCTCATTCTTTTTTTTCTGATATTTTCTTATTTGATTGTTTATTTTATTATGTTGGGGATTTCGAACTTGCCAGGACATGTCTCTGAGTGTCCAGATGAAGCAGATGTTTCTTCAGGGTGGTGACTAGTAGTCAGTTTGAGTATAGAGTGGACCTGAGTTTCCCACACTGACTTCAATGTGCTGTGCTCAATGGCTGACAAAGGGACTTTGAATGGACCTTTGGCTATGGATCCATTTTCTTTCTTGCACCACAAACAGACTCCTGACATCACTAACCATCTGGAGGGAAATTACCCCATTAGCTGGATCATGGACTGTGGAATTTGACCATTACAACAAAAATCTGGATATTCTCAGCAACAAAAGTCAACAATAAGATGGAATCTTTTTGATTGACTAAAATGGAAGATCATGGAAAACACTTACGGACAGTGATAAAAATGCATATCTTGAACTTTTCTTGAAATCAACCCCTGTGGTAGACATGAGGGTGGGCTGGGAGACAGCTTCTTCCTGAAGTGTGCTAATTCCCTATTGAGAAATAGGCGGTTCTGTTAGGACTTATGATGCTAATGACTCTGGAATGTGACTTCACTCCTAGAGCTTTCCCACCTTCCGCCCATTGACAGATCTTCCACTGAATAATAGGAGTGTGCCTTGTTATTTGCTAATTCTTCTTTAACTCCATCATATGTTTTAGGGTAAACAACATTGGCATTGTTGAATGGTCAAGCTTAGACTCTGTAAATGTTGCAATTGTTTTAACACATTTATATACAACTAACTACAAAATACCATTCGTTTTCAAATCAGTAAATTACCATGTATTAATAATATCAATGGCATAGCAGCACTGAAGATAAGTAAGATATTATGGACATTGATATGTTCTTTATTTATATGCTGAAGTTACATAAATAACACAAAAATAGGAACATTTTAAAAGTAAATCATAATATTACGTTAAACTTGTAAAAAGAACAATATAAAAACAATATGCGATTTGAAAGTGATCCACAGGTTTCTTCTCAGAGGTCCACATGCCCTATTTAACCCATGTCCATCCCCCATGGTAAACGTTCTAAGTCTATTGTCCCACAGGAGTTTGTGACTGAGCTCACACTGGTTTCCCACACTCTCCATTCACTGATTTCACTGGAGGAACAAAATAAGTGTGTCTTTCACTCATCACGTTACATACAGAGGATGACGTCACCGATAAGGAATGGAGTACGAAGCTGATTAAGACAAAAATCATCTACTCTCAAGATGACGAAGCCTTTTTTTCATTATGTTTAGTCCCAATAATAAGTAACGTAATATATTTTAGGGCAGAGAAAACCACTGCCCCCATGTTTTTTTTTTTAAATAAAGGCCATCTACAGCTTGTTGTATTAACACAAATGTATATTATGTATGCATAGTAAATAATGATATTCAACCCTGATTAACACTGGCAAAAGGGTGTAGATATTTAAAGAGGAGGAGGAAATGTGAACCAGGTTTATTTCCCATCTGACAAATAAATAATTTTCTGGCATAGGTGACACACTTAAATCCCCTCACCCGTATACTCGTGGACTAGTATTGTATACCATTCTCCATTTTATCTCCAGAATTTTCAATCTGCATGCTGTCTCTCGCTCTTATCATCCGCAAGTACAATATTTGGTTCACTGTTATGGAGATGATGCACTGCTAGTTTTTAAGATTCAATTATTATATCGTTCTCGCAGAAGCAATTCAATGTTTTTCATTTGTGATCTATAAGTGTAAGAATATCATTGTCATCAACATTAAATAGAGAGAAGACAAAAAATATTGAAGTTCTTTTTTTTTTTATTCAAACACGATTTCAGAACAATAACACTTCAACTGAAGTTCAATAGAGGTGATGACACTCACAACCATCATTTGAAAAAGATCTCCAAAACACATTGTACTCAAACAGAGTAGAGGATATACATTCAACAGTTGTCTTCATAGAAGACATATCAAATATGTTACATGTAACAATATTGAGTTGACATTATATTTTAACGTGTAGCTCATAGTTCATTATGAATCCAATATTTTATGCTTCATCATAAAAGCAAAGTAGCAACATGATCATATAACTGATCAGGAATGTCTCATCACAAAGTGATAAATGAGGATCCAACTAGGATAGTAAGGCTTGTGAAAAATAAAGTTGTACATTTTCATGAAAATAGAAATGTCACCACTTGCGTGTATACGTATAACCTCACACATTGCAAACAGATAAAAGTTACTTTTTGATCTTATAACAGATCACCAATTGATAGAGCACAGATTACAAATTACAGATTTAAAATAAGAACACAGAATAGATCAACATGATCATTAGCAATTCCTTTGCAGGAACAAAATGTTCCCTGAAATGGAAATAAATGCACTAAACATGCCTTGTCTTTACATGGGAGATAGAGGCTCAATATTTTCTGAAAGAATTGTCATTAAGTTTGAACATCAAACTGTAAAGCATCAAAAGCTCCTATGTGAGTCTGTAATAACACAGTTGATATTCGAACATCAAACAATTAAAATATTTTGTACATTGACAACAACATGTTGCGACCAACATGGTTAATGTTGTCTAGTATCTCCAGTGTGTAGGTTTCTACCAGGGCCTCCAGATGGCGCTGTTAACTGAACTCTTCTCTTTGGTGATATTGGGCTTGAGTGGATAGCTCAGCTGAATTGAACCACCCTCAGTCAGCCTTGTATCAGAGGATGTCCGAAGGTTCTGGGAGAGATCTAGCAGTCTTGTTGGACTGTGTCTTCACCTCATCCTTAGACTGGAAGTGGACCATCTCCTTGACACACCTCGAGGGACCCTGATTTGAAGCTGATGAACCAGAAGCAGAGCTTCCATGGCGATACAGCTGCAGTTGTCTCAGAAAATGAACTGTCAACTCCAGAATGTCTGCTTTCTCCATCTTGGAGTCAGGCTCTTGTTTGAAAATCTCTGGACCCAGCAGAGACTTGAGCAGCTGAATACTGCTGTTGATACGCCCTCTGCGTAGCTTTTCGACCAGTGGTTTTCTGATCTGGAGAAAGACAAAAACATATTTAATACACTAAGCTCAACATGACATCAGCATCAATGTATACTTCAATTAAACTCAAAATGTTTTTTTAAGTTTATCCTTGTATTTACCTTGTGGGTCGGGTCATATGCTTCCTGGACAAAATCATTGCTGAAGTAATTGTAGGAGCCATGTGTGGATCTCTGTGGTGTAGAGGTCTCTGTAGAGAGAATCTGGTCTCTCCTGGCTTCAGCCCTCTTGTATATAGTCCCCAATCTCCATATGAATGTGTGGGTCTTGGTCTGGTTGGAGTTTCTCACAGTCCGATCCAATCAGAGAGCTAGGGAGGACAATGAGGGAATGCAGGCTGCCACATGCTGCATGCTCTTATTGCTGGGGGACAATAGATAGATCTCAGGGGACCAGGTGGAGGACTGGGGGGTGATGGAGAGAGACTCTGTGGATCGAGGAAAGTGGTGACCCTGTAGAGAGATCAGATCTGTAGTTTAGTTATATATTTTTTTTCATTGTAGGATTATATGTTTTCTTGATTCATGATTGCCCTTTTTACAAAATCAGTGTTTCAGTTTAGCAATATTGTTCAATAAAAGCGAGGAAACTTTTATTCTTTCTTTTTTCCAATAGAAATATTCTGTCGTTCTTTTTTTTCTCAGATATTTACTTATTTGATTGTTCATCTTATTATGTTGGGGATTTCAAACTTGCCAGGACATGTTTCTGAGTGTCCAGTTGTAGCAGATGTTTCTTCAGTGTGGTAACTGGTATTCAGTTTGAGTATAGAGTGGACCTGAGTTTCCCACACTGACTCCAATGGGCTGTGGTCAATGGCTGACAAAAGGACTTTGAATGGACCTTTGGTTATGGATCCATTCTCTGTTTTGAACCACAAACAGACCCCTGACATCACTGGCCATCTGGAGGGAAAGAACCCCATTGGCTGGATCATGGACTCTGGAATTTGACCATAACACCGAAAATCAGGATTTTTTTCAGCAATAAAAGTCAACAATAAGATGCAATCTTTTTGTTTTATTAAAATGGAATATCATGGAAAACATTTATGGACAGTGATAAAAATGAATCACTTTAACTTTTCTTGAAATCAACCCCTATGACAGACATGAGGGTGGGGTGGGAGACAGCTTCTTCCTGAAGTGTGCTCATTCCCTATTGAGAAATAGGCGGTTCTGCTGGGGCTCATGATGCTAATGACTCGGAAATGTGACTTCACTCTCCAGAGCTTTCCCACACTCCGTTCATTGACAGAGCTTCCACTGAATAATGGGAGTGTGCCTTGTTAAATGCTAATTCCTCTTCAGCGCCATCATATGCTTTAGGGTAAACAACATTGGTATTTGTTGAATAGTCAAGGTTCAACTCTGTAAATGTTGCAATAGTTTTAACCCATTCATTTACAGCTAACTACAAAAAAACATTCGTTTTCAAATCAGTAAATTGACAAGTATTGATAATATCAATAGAATAACAGTACAATAGATAAATGAGATCTTATGGACATTGAAATGTTATTTATTTATACGCTAAGGTTAAATTAATAACATACGAATTATTACATTTTAAATACAAATCACAATATTCTTCTCTTGTAAAAAAGAAAAAAGTAGTGATTTGAAACTGATCTGCAGGTTTCTGTTCAGAGGTCCAGATTTCCCTTTTAACCCCTGTCCATCCTCCAGGGTAAAGGTTTTATGTCTCTGGCCCCACAGAGGCTCTGTGAGTGAGCTGGTTTCCCACAATCTCTCCATTCACTGGTTTCACTGGAGGAACAAAAGAAGTGTGTCTTATCGCTCATCGCATTAGAAACAGAGACTGACGTCACAAATTAGGAATGGAGGACAACGCTGAACAAAACTAAAATCATCAACTAATAAGATGGCAAAGTATTTATTTTCAATATGTTTAGTACCAATAAGAAGTAATGTAACATATTTTAGGACATAGACAACTTCTGCCCCCAGAGTTTGGTGAAAAATAAGCCATCTACTGCTTGTTGTATTAACAGTAATGTATATTGTGTATGCATAATTAATTATAATAGACAACCCTGATTAGCACTGGCAAAAGTGTGTAGGAATTTCAAGAAGAGGAGGAAACGTTAACCAGGTTTATTTCACATCTGACAAATAATCTTCTGGCCTAGGTGACACACTTAAATCCCCTCACACATATACTGGTGGACTAGTATAGTATACCATTTTCAATCTTATCTCCAGAATTTTCAATCTGCACGCTGTCTCTCGCTGTTATCATCAGCAAGTACAATATTTGGTTTTACTGTTATAGACATGATGCTCTGCTGTAATATCCATAATTTCTATGATTCAAGTGTTGTATCGTTCTCGTCAGAAATAATACAATGTTTTTTTATTTGTGATCTATTAGTATAAGAATAACATTGTTACCCACATTAAAAATAGAGAAGACAAGAAATATTGAATTTCATGTTTGTTTATTCAAACAGCCAATTTCCGAACTGTAACACTTCAACTGAAGTCCAATAGAGGTGATGACACATCACAACCATCATTTGAAAAAGATCTCCAAAACACATTGTACTCAAACAGAGTAGAGGATATACATTCAACATTTGTCTTCATAGAAGACATATGAAATATGTTACATGTAACAATATTGAGTCCACATTATATTTTAACATGTAGCTCATAGTTCATTATGAACCCAATGTTTTATGCTTCATTATAAAAGCAAAAGTAGCAACATGATCATATAACTGATCAGGAATGTCTCTTCACAAAGGCATAAATAAGGATCCAATTAGGATATTAACGCTTGTGAAAAATAAAGATTACAATTTTCCTGAAAATAGAAATATCACCACTTGTGTGTATAAGAATAACCTCACAAATGCAAACAGATAAAGTTACTTTTTGATCTTATAACAGATCACCATTTCATAGAGCACAGATTACAAATCACAGATTTAAAGTAGAACACAGAATAGATCAACATGATCATTAGCAATTAATTATACGGTAACAAAATGTTTCCTTAAATGGAAATAAATGTACTAAACATGCCTCGTCTTTACATGGGAGAGAGAGGCTCAATATTCTCAGAAAGAATTGCCATTAAGTTTGAACATCAAACTTTAAAGCATCAAAAGCTTCTATGTGAGTCTGTAATAACAGACAGTTGATACAGTACACTACAACACGTAGCAGAAACATACGTGGAGGTGTCCTTCTTTTAGAAGAATAATGTGATATTCGAACATCAAACAATTAAAATATTGAGGAAATATTGTACATTGACAACAACTTGTTGCCACCAACATGGTCAATGTTGTCTAGTACCTCCAGTGTGTAGGTTTCTACCAAGGCCTCCAGATGGCGCTGTTAACTGAACTCTTCTCTTTGGTGATATTGGGCTTGAGTGGATAGCTCAGCTGAAGTGAACCACCCTCAGTCAGCCTTGTATCAGAGGGTGTCCGAAGGTTCTGGAAGTGATCCAGCAGTCTTCTGTTGGACTGTGTCTTCACCTCATCCTTAGACAGGAAGTGGACCATCTCCTGGACACACCTGGAGTGACCCTGGTTGGCAGCTGATAAACCTGAGACAGAGTTTCCATGTCGGTAGAGCTGCAGTTGTCTCAGAAAG
>OMKX01109332.1:0-19511 GCA_900302425.1 Brosme brosme
TGTTGCTGTTTGCGAGACTTGGGTGAGCTGATGTGAGCTTATCAGCGCACCACAATAGAATGGAACAATTGTAACAATGTTTAATCTAGGCTAATTCCTCGACAATTTTTAGATCTACCATGAATCAAGAATATGGGTGTCTTGCGTTATCTTTGGTTCCCAAACAAACTGGCCTTGCAACGTAGGCCTAGGCTATCGCTGCGTCAAGCTCTATGAAAACGTCGCTAAATAAGTTTAAAAGCAGCGACGCATGAGCAGCCTAGTAGGCTAATGTTTAAGGCCCCATATGCGTTTTAAATTTCTAAATGAGTGACTGAAATGTAATTAAGCTAGGCCTACTCCCATTTATGCGGGCATGTTTATGGAAAATAAGTGCACGCCCCGCCACTCGTAACGCACTTGTAAAACGCATTCTTCAATTGATGGAACGGTTAAATCAATAAATCAATAAATCAATAAATCAAATAAATTACAGATAAATAATACGTAAATAATTCATGAACTACTGTTCTGTTCTCAAATTCTGAAAGCAGGACTTTGGAGAAATGTTCTAACTTATAGCCTACTTTTTGGTGGAACACATTTGAATGAAATATTTATGACCCCCCAATGTTGACCTGAAGTTGGCGCCACTGTCTGCAGCGCCGCTGAGGTGACTCCAGGTTGGTTCTTACCGACTCAGTGATGCGCATGACAGCGTGGATGGTCAGGCCGTACATCTCCTCTCCCTTCACCCGGTCCGAGAACAGCTTCAACATGGCCGACTCGTCCCTCAGCTTGGCCACCTGCTGGACCACTCGGTCCCAGATGCCTGCAGAGGACGAGAGAAAGAGGACATGTTTCAAGTCCTGTACGTTAGAAGTGTCCTGCGCGATAGCAAGTAAGAAAGCCCTTGCGAGAAAGTGGTTGACCACTGATATCCCCAACGCTGAAGGCTGGTTTGATGCTATCCATGATGTTTATGTGATGGAGAAACTTACTTTCATTGTAAGACTCAAACAAGAAAAGTGTATAAACTGTTGGGCATCCTGGGTGAGTCCATATCCACACTAAGATCAGACTTTACCTGATTTGAGATGTTCTGATTTATACGCTACCTCCTTTATTTTTTTTTTTTATTATTCTTATTTTTTTTCTTTTCTTTTTCTTCTATTATTATATATATATTTTTTTTCTTAAAACAAAAAACAAAAACGATGTTTACATATTGATCTGTATAATACACTGATATTGTGATCCCAAAGAGTCCTATGCCCGGTGCCTCCTCCCTGATCCTACCCTCAGGCGTGGTGTCGCTGTAGTGCAGGTCCTCCATGCCGTGCTCCAGGACCCGCACCTCGAAGAAGGGCCGGCCGTCCTGCTCGTTGATGCGGCAGCGGTAGCGGCAGCGTTTGTTGGGCACGCGCGTGCTCCAGTAGATGCGCGTGGCCTCGTAGCCCACGGGGAAGATGGCCGTGGGGGAGTGGAAGCTGGCCATCTGGGAGGGCAGCAGCTGGCCCACCGAGTGGAAGATCAGGCCCCCCACGCGGAACAGGTGGATGCGGTCGCCGCGCTGCAGGATGCTGGCGATCTGCTTGACCTCGTCGCGCTCGATGTAGACGCGGCGGTACACCGAGAAGCTGCCCAGCTCCTCCTCGCTGGGGCCCTTCAGCTTGTGCTGCGTGCACAGCATGGTCTTGTCCTTGAAGAACATGCAGCGGGCCCGCATGGCGCAGGCGAAGTGGTAGACGTTGGGGCAGCGCAGCCGGTTGCAGCTGCCGGTGGCGCCCGTCTTCTGGCAGTAGGCGCACAGGGTGCCCAGCCCCCGGCGCAGGGCCACCTCCACGTTGATGAGGGCCCCGCCCTGCGTCTCGTACACCTCCGTGGACCACAGCGCGCAGTTGAGGTGCACCCACAGGTCCACGTCGATGTTGAGCAGGCGCGCGGGGCCGTCGGTGGCCCCGTCGCCCTCCTCGTGGCAGAAGCAGCACTTGCGTTTGTCCCGCGGCAGGCGGTCAGGCCGCAGCGCTACGCGCAGACGCTCCATCAGCTCCGACACCTCGCGGTGGTTCTCCTTCTTGGAACCGCCCTTGCGGATGGTGATGACGATCTGCAGCCTCTTCCAGCGCACGCCCTTCCACTTCTTCTGCCGCGGCTGCAGCGCCGCCGTCTGGTCGGGGGAGTAGGGCCGCCGCTGCTGCTTGAGCGGCTTGGCCGTCTCCACCTCCATGGCGTGGGGCGAACCCCCGGGGGTCTGGGCGGGCTCGTCCGGGGCGGCGGGCTCCTCTTTGGTGGCTGGAGTGTCTTCCCCGGGGGCAGCGGGGTCGGGGGTCATGCGGTCAGCAGGGTCAGCGGGTGCTTCGGGAGCAGAAGAAGCTTCGGCAGCCTCTGGACATTCGGAGGGTTTCTCTGGAGCGTCGGCGGGCGGGGCCACGGCCTCCTGCTCCGGCTCCATCTTGATCTGAACCGCGGGGGGGCTGCAGGGTGGCTTGGTGTCCACCGTAGCGTCCTCCACCAGAGCGGGGTCCGACGGGGGAGGTGGAGGCGAGGGGGAAGGGGGTGGAGATTCCTCCAGCGGTATGACGGGCAGGTGGCGTACGTCCAGGTCATTTACGTTGGTGGTGTAGCAGTGCTGCGCCGGTTTGTCCGCCTGCTGCCAGAATTCCTGGGACACACGGTGACCGAGGTGAGATCCAAGCTCCACAGAGCATCAAAGAAGTGATTCAGACCTACACAGTCAACCAAGGACTCTGTCTCACCTGCTTGATGAGTGAGAGGACGTCCACCTGTTTCTTGAGGGTACATCCTGGTAGCGTCACGTCAAACTGCCTCAGCCACTCGTCCTGGCTGGCCGAGGGGACGTCGTTTACACCACCGTCACCTGAAGAGAAAAAACAAAGACAAACTTCCAGTGAATGGACTTTGGACGTTCCAGGTGTAAGTCATGAAGGAGAAGTGTGCGACATGGGAGCTTCATGTACCTGGCTGTTCAGGGGCGTTACCGGGCCCAGCGGCTCCAGGTGTTCCCGGGCTAGGAGGGAAGGTCACCTCGTAGGAACCGGGCATCCTTATGTGAAGCAACTGGGCCATGGCCACCATCATGTGGTTCAGATTCTACAACACAAGAGCGGTGGTGGTCAGATTAAACCATCGTCTGTGAGAAGAACCTGCTGAAGTAGGCCGGCGGCGCTGGTACCTTGGCTGCAGCGGAGGACAGCATGAAGGTGACGGAGACCTCGTTGTTCTTGGAGCTGTCCCAGTGGTTCGATGTGGAAACAGCCTTGCTATCAGCGGCCTCAAATGGCTTGTTCTCAGGAAAAACTATGCGAAGAAACATGAAGGAGATGGGAAAACACAGCCATTATGGGGAAGCCGAACTCACCGGCTTGTTGATCCAAGGCAAGTTGTCACTTCAGCTTTAGAAGTAATCTAATGCCTTTTAACGCTATGATATGCAACTGAAACAAATGACTCGTATGACTGAATGCAAGGCTATCAATAAACACTTTCACAATATAGACTGCTTGGGCCCACCAGTTTAAAGATGTATTGGGACCAATTATACTTTATTGGGAGAATCATGATAACATTGGGAAGACATCATAAATGACCATAACAAAAGGATCTAGGAGCTGTATCTTGATAGAACTTCATGAAATCAATGCATCCTCAAACATTTCCTGAGGTATACTGGTGTTGGGGGTTCAGTGTCTCTCTGCTGGGCCCAGGGGGGCTGCGGGTCTGTACCTGGGATAGCGCTGCGCGGTATGAGAGGGATGATGGGGGAGATGGCCCTCTCTGTCTCCTCCTCTTTGGGCTCGCGGAGGCAAGGGAACCGGGCCATGGCGTCGCCCAGGGTGCTCTCCGGGGACGAGGCCTGGACGATGCTCTCCGAGGCGTCCTCGTCGTCGCTCTCCATCCTGAGGTGGAAGACACAACAGACGTTACATTGAGGTGGTCAAAACCAGGTGAGCGTCCAGGTGGGGGCTAAGAATAGAGTCAGCAAACGCTCTTCACTTTTAAACCTGGAAACATGGAAACTTGTATTTAGGTTGACAAATGAAGAAAACCGTTGGGCACTTAGAATACGATGGGTTCAGAACGTCCGAAACCAAGCGGTCCGCTATACCCAGGGTCAACCCTAGTTTGGGCTAAAGTCGTGTCTGAATGCTGGTCATGTGCGGACCACTTCAGCCTCTCTGAAGTAGTCCCACAACCAGGCCTGGAATTTCATAATTTTAGGCGCAAGGCCAGTTGGCCTGCAGCGGGGCAATTTTTGTGCTTTGGATTTTCATTAAATAGACTAATCCATTTCTAAAAGCATTCATGCTTTTTTAATTTTTTTTTAATCAAAATAATAATTTATGTGTTATTCATACTAAGGTTTAGAAGATGTTTAGTCAGTACAATCCTTGAAGCCTCGGGGCACTAAAATGAACAAGAAATATTGAAAGACATTTTCAATTTAATCGATCAAATGAAATGTTCATCCGAGTCCTCCTCATTTGATGATGGGGAATCAGGAGGGTTCTGGTGCTTCTGGGCCCATAAGGACTTATGCTTGGCCCAGGATGGACCAGAGCTTTACCAACCTGATGTCCTCGTTCTGGTTGTGCGGTGGAGTGGGGAGGGCAGCGAGGATGTCCACGCTCTTCACCTCCTGACTGACAGGATCTATCAAGACACACCATGTATAACGTCAATGGCACTGGGACTACATACACACGTTATGTATGGCTAGAAAACCCATAGGGGAGGACGTTTGTGTTGGCCGATGTCATCGTACCCATAGTGTCTTCCGTGGTCTCGGTCTGCTTCTGAGTGTCGGACAGCTCCTCCACAGCCGTCACCCCATTGGGCAGCTTATGGTGCACCGAGGGTGGAGGCGTAGGGGGGAGGGAGGAGGGAGGCGTGGGGGGGTTGCTGAGATTACTCTGTAAGAAGGGAAAAACTTTATTAGTGGATCTCCCAGCAACCTGATGCATTTACACTATATCTGCTGTACCAAGGGGTCTGCGGTGTACTGCAGTGTACTACGGGGTCTACCGTGTACTACGGGGTCTACCGTGTACTACGGGGTCTACCGTGTACTACGGTGTCTCTGGTGTACTACATTGTACTACGGGGTCTCCGGTGTACTACGGGGTCTACCGTGTACTACGGGGTCTCTGGTGTACTACAGTGTACTACGGGGTCTCTGGTGTACTACGGGGTCTACCGTGTACTACGGGGTCTCCGGTGTACTACGGTGTACTACGGGGTCTCCGGTGTACTACGGGGTCTCCGGTGTACTACGGGGTCTCCGGTGTACTACGGGGTCTCCGGTGTACTACGGGGTCTCCGGTGTACTGCTGGATCTCTGGTGTACTATACGGTGTCTCCGGTGTACTACAGTGTACTATGGTGTCTCTGGTGTACTACTGGGTCTCCGGTGTACTACGGTGTCCCTGGTGTACTACTGGGTCTCCGGTGTACTAGGGTGTCTCTGGTGTACTACGGTGTCTCTGGTGTACTAGGGTTTTACCTTGGTGAGCAGCTGCGAGTAGTAGTCTGGGATGTTGTCCAACACTGCGTTTCCAAAGGAGCCTTTGAGGGGGGCTTTGCCATTGGCTGAGCTGCTGCCAAAGGGGGCGAACAGGTCAAGGCTGGCGGTAATGGAAGGCTCCATCAGAGGCAGCAGAGAGAGGCCCTGAAGGGGGACAATCGTTAGTCAAACAATTACATACTGGCCAATAAAGTGAGAAAGCCATTTCTATCAATCTACGCACCTGTTTCAGTTGTTTCATAAGGGCTTCAGCACTCTTTCCAACATCCTCTTTTTTGTTCTTCTTCCGAGGGTTGGGGCCTCGCTCCCCACTCGGCTTATTGGTACGTTTGGCCTTGGCCAGGGGAGCCTTTTTGGTGATGGACTGCAGGTCCTGCAACATCCAAAAAGCCACATTTTATTATGAGAGGTGTCATACAATTCTCCCTACCCACAAGGTATTAGTGAAAAACCAACCCTAAATGTTGTTGTGTTGAGCTCACCTCCATGTTGCGTGGTGTTCCTTGTAGTTTCTGCTCCAGCATGGCCAGCTTGCTGTTGATATGGCCGTTGATCTCGTTGTGAATTCCTTCGGAGGGCCTCTGAGCAGCCAGCTGAAGGTTCTTGGTTCTTAGGAGTTTCTGGAGTAGCTGCTGTCCTGTTTCCGATCTGGCCTGAGTGGTTGGGTCCCCACCCATGTTCTCTGCGTTTAAGAAGCCAGAACTGTTGCCACAGTTCATGAGTTCACCGGCTGCCTCTCTCTTTATAGCCCCAGGGTGAGCGTCCGCTGTTGACTCGCTGTCACACTGCACTTCCCTGGGCTCCTGCTTTATGTTCTGGAGAGTCATCCTGCACAGGTCCCCTTCCCTGGAACCGGGTTGAGTGGCATGGCCCGCGGACACCTTTGGCTGGAAATGTTGCTGAATACGCTCGTCCTGCTGTGGCCCGTTGAGAGGAACCAAGGAGGTCTGGGACGTTTCATTGCCAGAGGAGTGAGGCTCTGCTTTTAGCCCTGGGTAATGATGTGGGCTCTTAGCACCGGGAGACCTGAGTGGTGACGCTCTGATTTGGTTGTAAGGACTCCCTCTACCAGCTCCGCCTTCAGCGAGCGAGGGGGAAGGAACGTGGGTGGAATGGGGCGTCCCTGGAGTGGCTGGGCTACTGTCCATTCTCTGGAGAGAGGGTCCTCTTGGAGAACCTGCATGGGATGGGGAGCCCGGTATGCGGCCCGCTGCGGCCACCATGTGAGCTTGCTGCTGTTGATTAGGAGCGGGTGGACACATCCCCATAGCCTGAGCCATGGCATGTCGTTGTGGATCTCCAGGGGAGGTTGGGAGGGATTGGTGCGGAGACATGGGCCTCACCATACGACTCGGGTCCATTGGCGATCGCACCATCGGCATCTGACCTCTGCTCATCTGCTGCATCATCTGCCCCACTTGTTGTTGCTGCTGCCCCGGGACCATCAAGCCCTGCTGCCCCGGGACCATCAAGCCCTGCTGCCCCGGGACCATCAAGCCCTGCTGCCCCGGGACCATCAGCCCTTGCAGCATCTGAGGAGGCATCCCAGGCTGTTGTCCCAATATGCTTGGCTGTTGAGGACCCACTGTTCCTGGTTTCCCCACAGCAGCGAACTGCATCTGCTGTCCTTCCACACCCGGCATCCGCTGCTCCACCTGTTGGACCTGGCCCGCTGCCATCTGAGCCCTCATCTGCCCCGGCTGGCCCTGGGCCATGGACATCCTCATCATCTGGCCCTGCTGCAGCTGTCGCTGGGCAATCATGGCGTGAATATGTTGGATCTGCTGGTTTGGGGGAAGGCTACGGAGCTGGGGGTTCTGAGCGATGATGGCCTGGATGTTGACGGGCATGCGGATCTGTCCTGTGGGGACCCCTGGCCTCTGGAGCATCATGCCCGGCTGCTGTGCTCTCATCATGCCCATCATGGCCTGTTGCTTCTGCTGCTGCACCATGAGGGCCTGTTGCTGAGGACTGGGATGACCCATCAAAGCAGGCTGCGGTTGCATCTGACCCGGGTTCTGGCCCATTACGTTCTGGACCTGGCCCATTCCTTCATGTTGCAGTGTGCTGGGGTCTTGGGACTGCTGCGGGACACTCTGAACAGCATGTTGCTGCTGCTGTTGTTGTTGTTGTTGCTGGGAAGTTGAGACATCCATCTGCTGCCGCTCCTGCTTGATGGTGACCATGGCAGACTGGGGTTGAACATGAGAAGCCATGCCAGTTTGTTGGTTTCCCACCAAACCTTGTTGCTGTTGAGCATTCGGCGGTTGGTTCTGAACCATATAAGCTGGATTTTGCTGTTGCTGTTGTGCCAATTCAATATGTTGTTCTCCTGTAGAGCCTTGTTGAGCCATTGGACTGGTAGTAGGAGGGCCACTTTGCTGTGTTGGGGTTCTGGGCGCTGGGGTAAGGATTGCCCTTTCTTTGAGGCCTGGGTTCTGTGGGTCTGGTTGGAAGGCCTGTTGCAGACCCTCTGTACTGCCCTGTTGTTGGGGGGTAATGCTTCCTGCAGAAGGGGAGGAGCACATTTGCGGCGTGGAAGGTTGGGAGGTTCTCTGATCTTGGTTTGGTTGATTGATGAGGCCTTGTGACTGCTGTCTCTGTGCCATCTGTTGCTGCTGCATCTGCTGCTGAGATATCATGCGCTGGGCTAAAATGTTCTGCTGTTGTAGAGTCAGCTGGGCCTGTGGACCCCTGATGCCAGGGTGACCGGGAGCTACAACCATTCCTTGCGGACCCATCATTAACTGAGGTCTCTGTTGCTGCTGAGACGGCCCATCAGGCTGATTACCCATGATCCCAGGCTGAGCTGACATCATGCCCGAAGGCTGGTTCATGGGCTGGCCCGCCATGTTCTGTGGCAGCTGGGGAACTGGCTGGCCTCCAACCATTCCCTGGGGAACTGGCACCATGCCCTGCTGGTTGGCCTGGTCCACTGGCATCCCCTGTTGAATATTTGGCTGTTGTTGTGGAGCCATGAGTTGGTTCCCCATAATCCCAGGTTGTGCCTGTGGCATCATACCGGGTTGCTGACCTGGATGTGCCATCAGACCAGCTTGTGGACCTGGGTGTGGCATTGGATGCTGGCCCATCATTGCCTGTTGCTGCTGCAGTTTAGCCATCTGCATCCGATGTTGAAGTTGCCTTTCTTGGAGGAGCCGCGGGTCTGTGCCCTGCATTCCAGGCCCCTGTGGGAAGTAGCCTGCAGGAGTGCCCGGGGGGCCCGGTGGCCGGGGAACAAGAACTCCAGGGTTCTGGGGTTGAGCCCCTGCCATGAATGGCTGCCCCTGGGGCATCCTGACTGGCATGCCACCTTGAGGCATCATGCCAGGTGGCTGGCCCATCATCATCTGGCCAGGCATCTTGGAGAGCATGTGCGGAGGGGCCAGTGCAGAAGGGCCTGGCTTCAATAAAGCAGAGCCCTGCTGGTGCTGCTGCTGTTTGCTCCTGTACTCCGCTATGAGATTGGTGTGCTCCTTCTGTTGCTTGCGGACCTAGAAGACATTGTTTTGGATTACTTACTATTTAAAATGTGATGTGTTTCTGGACAATCAAACCTTCCGGAACATACATTTATCATAAATCAATGCTTGTTTGAATGTGCCATGGGCCACTGGCTAGCTAGGTCAAATGTTTCTCCAGCTCATCTTCATACCTGGTCAAGCTGCTTCTGGATCTTGCTCTGTTCTTCTGTAACCAGTTTGAGTTTCTCTGCATCGGCCTCCGCAAACTCCCTCCCAGCCTTCTTGGCCGTGCGTTGCTTGGCACAGAGGGCCTTGCGGGACTTACGGTGAGCGCCAATCTGTTCTTCTAAGAATTTCAACTGCATCTGGAGCAGCTGCTGGGTGTGGAGAAGCCACTCCTCATACTGGTGCTGCTCGGCATCATCTGAAACGGGGGAGCGGATAAACATTCAAATTCAAAATTCTCCATCATTGTTCTCATTCAGAAGGTCGTGGGGAGATGACCAACATACTGATTATTCCTTGAGTAAACTGCGGAGGATTGGGTCTGGTCTGGAGAGGCGTACTGGTTTCTCCTTCCTAGGCAACAAAATAATATGAATTAGAACACATCCAACACAAAAGGAACCGTTTCGATTTTTATACTCATTTGAAACACACCTTGGATGATCCAGGTATAGGCTGCCCATGTGGATCAGCTCCTGGGGCAGAGGCCAACCTCTGGGCCAGCAGAGAAACTTGTTGTCTGAAGAAAAACCAAAACCAAAAAGGTATCAATAATTAGCTGAACACAGAGCTTTAGCATTTCGGCACGATCATTACGATTTGCCTTTCTACCACCTTGCTGGCAATCACTGAATATTAATGGAAATCAAAAGCGCTTTGAATGTGTTAAATATGTTGAACAGCTGATTAATCTATTTATTCCTGCATTAGCATTTTAGGATTCAAAGCAGTGAAATCTAATTTTAAAAAGTGTTATACGTTCAAAATACATTTAGGCTTGTATTAAGAAAAAAACTATTCAACGTAAAAGGTACCTGTTAATCCCAGGCGGGACACCATGTGGATCTTGTGCCAACACTCTCTTGATGCCCTTCAGAGCCACCATCTTGGCTTTTGCAATGGGATCCATATTGTCATCTGGGGCAAATGTATCCAAATCTGTAAGGCCAAACAGAATGCATGGTAAAAAAATATATAAATATAGGTCATAGAATAAATAGTGTCAGATGCCGTATAATACATTTTGTTAGAGGCCAAGACTAAATGACCTACCTTTGTTTGGGAAGAAGTTATTGGACATGGGGGGCTGTTTGACCATCTGGGGTTGCTGTTGTGTTTGATGATTTAGTCCAGGGTGCATGGCCCCAGGCTGACCCATCCTCATCATGGCCTGCTGTTGAGCCATGTGAGGTGGAGGGGCCATTCCCGGTCCCATGAATCTCTGCTGCTGCTGGGGCTGCATGGGGTGCGTTGGGCGCGGACCCATCCCTGGCTGGCCCATCATGACTTGGGGAGGTGGACGGTGGTGGTGCTGAAGCATCAACGCGCCAGGAGGGCCCTGTGGGTTAGGCTGTTGACCAGGCATGCCTTGCATGTGGGCGGGCATGCCGCCCTGGTGCATGGAGCTGAGCTGTTGTTGATGCTGATGCTGTTGTTGTTGCTGCTGCTGCTGCTGCTGCTGCTGTTGTTGTTGTTGTTTTTGCTGCTCCTTCTTCTCATGCTCCAGTAGATCCTGAATGAGAAGAGGCAACTCCCCATCTAAAGAACTTTCTACTTTGGCCATATCTACCGGAGAGGTCTGACCCCCGACATCAGGCAGCCCCAGTGGGTCAGCCCCCAGGTCTGGGTGTGGGGTGGATGGAGGGAACGAGAGGGGATCGCCTTGACCCGGCAGCGGGTAGGAAATCCCCCCTAAGCGAACAGAACTGAGAGAAGCAGATGGAGTCTGCGGTTGTGTTTGCTTGCCTGATGCACCAGTTCCACCTAGTAACATGGATACGGCCTCTCCCATTTCGTCTTTGATAACCGTCTGTCCGTCCTGCAGCTGTGGCGTCAGGCCTCTGTCCTCTAGCTTGATTTTGGAAGAGCTGGTCGTCTCCGAGGAGGGAGCATGAAGAGAAGATGTGGCTGACGTATCTGAACTTTGTCCAGGCTCTAACTTGGGTTTCTGCTCCACCTTGACGTCAGCCGAGCCAGAGGCAGAAGGTGCTTCGCTCTCTGCCTCCACCAAGCGGAGCTGGTCTGAGAACACGTCCTTGGGGTCTCCCTGGTCCAGCTCAGGGTCCGTGTAAGCCAGCAGATCAAACTCATCACTGTTGAGCAAATCGTCAAGATGTGGGTCGTTGGTTTCTAGATTGTCAAGGTTACCCAGGTCATCGTCTCCTTTGTCAGGATCCAGGTCAAGAGCCAAGTCGTCGTCCTCCACAACTCCATCCCCAGGGGCGTCCGTAAGTCCCTCCAAGTCAGCTTCAGGCAGATCAACGCTCGGGTCAACCTGAGGCCCGATGCTAGGCTGTGGAGGATGGTGATGATGATGCTGCTGCTGCTGCTGCTGCTGTTGTTGTTGTTGTTGTTGTTGCTGTTGTTGTTGAGAGCCAGGATGGTTGGACGAGTGAGTGATTGTTTGTTGCTGATGCTGGCCTTGTTGTGTTGCAGGGCAAGTAGGCATCAACATCGATAGTCCTCCCTGCTGTAGGCCCATCTGTGAGTCGCCGCCCCTGTCGACTTGCATGGGATGTTGCTGAACATAAGGTGCTGCAAGGTCCTGTTGGGGGGGACAGAGGCGTGGTCTGGCCTGTTGCCCTCTGGGCATGAAATGGGGTCCAAGGGGCAACCTCTGGGAGTTGTGCCTTAACTCAATGAACTGCGGCGGGGGTCCCTGCCCCATCGGCTGCATGGCTTCTGGGCCAGCCATCATGCCGCGGGGGTTCACCATCCCCTGCATGTTAACCGTAGGGTTGAGGTGATGCCTGGGAACCATGGACTCCATGCCAGGCTGAGGGAACCTCCGGGGGGCGGAGGCCTGACCGTGCCACTGAGGAGGGAATGGTGGACGACCATACATGCCCTGAGGG
The DNA here is from genome assembly GCA_900302425.1 of Brosme brosme. Lineage (NCBI taxonomy): Eukaryota > Metazoa > Chordata > Actinopteri > Gadiformes > Lotidae > Brosme > Brosme brosme. The sequence goes on from OMKX01109332.1 coordinate 12,069, forward strand.
TTGGCGGGTCCGGGTTGTCTGGTCAAAAACAAATGTATAGAAATCTTTAGATGTGATAGATCTAATATTTGACATCTACTAGGCCGATTCAAATTGGGCGATGAACAGTGAATACTTTAAAAGTAGTTAAGTACTTTGTATAGCAGTTTTCATACAAAGGGCATGCAGATCAGAGATAATTAGTTAACAATTTTGTTCACTAATGGGTAACAAGTAACCAATTACTGGAAACAAGGCGACATATACTAGAAAGCATTGCACAAAAATCCCCATTCACCCAACTACATGTACTAAATAAGTGCTATTGTACCTCATTGCATTGGGATCCATAACGGCAGGGGTTCCCAGAGCTTGAGGGCAGATGAGCTTTTCATCCATGCCCCCAACGCCCATGGGCATCTTCCTGACCATGGCAGCCTGGGGTCCAGGTTTAGCAGCAGCAACACGGTCCTTCAGAACAGTTGGTCAACGGTAAATTCGTTAACCAAAGAACAAAAGCCCTACAACTGCAACACACCTGATTCTATGGTTACACTTGTTAAACTTTTTGTGTTACCTGTGGATAAGGTGGTGGAGCCTTGTGGGACTGTGGGGCTGCCATGTCTCCTCCAGGCCAGACGGGGGCAGCGTTGCTGGCGGCAGCAGCAGCCTCCTTCACTTGCCGTACGCCCCTTAGCATTTGTTGCCTGATTAAGAAATCTCTCAGTTTCTGCCGCTGGAGGTCCAAACACAAAGTATGGTTCAGAACATAACCTGGAACTAGGCATGCAACGATAATACATTTTGATGGTTGGATAACAGTCCAAGGAAAAAACACAGTTTCCCGAGTATGCATTCATCTATCAAACTGTTAACGCTTGAATTTTTCTCAAGAACGTTTCTTTGTTGGCTTTTGTTCTCAACAGTTGCTACCTTTCGAAACAAAAATAATAAAGGGCCATACCAATAATACAGTGCCCCCTCAAACACAAAATTCACTTGGACATGAAGCAAGTGTCACATCCGCAAAGCATTTTAAGCTGGTGCACCAATGTTATGACTTAGTTTCCCTTCTGTCTTTAATCTCCAGGTTGTGACAGCATTGTTAATAAAATCGCTGCATCCCTACCTGGAACTAATGGGCAGGACTATTTTTCACACCAGCATGCTGTGTACGTACCTGTCGATGCTTCTCTAACTCGAGTGGGCTGAGGCCCACCAATGCAGGATCCTGCACCACAGCCATGTCTGGCATTTCTTGGCTCCCGGGCATCGCTGGTTGTTGGGACGACTCCGGAGGGCAAACAGATGTTGGGTCATGGGACCCGGAAGAAAGTCTGGGGTTGAAACCCTCTGTTGCCATGGCTTGCTGCTGGACATGCTGCTGCAGCTGGAGTTGAGGCTGGTTCAGCTGAGCCTGCTGCTGGTTCAGCTGAGCCTGCTGCTGGGTCACCTGAGCCTGCTGCTGGGTCACGTGAGCCTGCTGCTGGGTCATGTGAGCCTGCTGCTGGGTCATCTGAGCCTGCTGCTGGGTCAACTGATAGGTGGAGGTGCTAGGGCTGCGGCTGAAAGGAGGGGGTGCAGAGGGGTTCCCAGAGAGAGGATCCCCGGTGGGATTGGAAGCGGGAGAGGCAGGAGGTGGCTGGTTATGGTGAGGTGAACCTCTGTAACTCGGTGCTCCCTCGGGGGCAGCGGAGGCGGGCCGCGGGGGTTTGTGGAGGGCCGCGAAAGGGTCTCTAGATTGTGGCCGAGACGGTGGTCGTGAGTAAGGGTCCGGAGTCTGGAAGCGATTGGTGCCGGGAGACTGGACTGAGAAGGTATCATTTGACAGTCCCCCTGGGGTGAGGGGCGATGGGGCACTTCCTTGGGACTGAGGGCTTGAGGGAACTCTGGGGCAGGACTCATGTTGTGCCACAGGGTGCCTCTGTGGCACAGGGGAGCAGCCGTCTCCAGACTGAGGCCTTGGTGTGAGGGGAGGCTGGCCGTAGGGATCAGAGAACGGGTTGGAGGGAGACTGCCTGTAGGCCTCTGAAGGGTGATTAGGGGAAGCTCCGGGATGAAGTGGCCCGCCTTCCCCTTGGTGCATCCGTGGCATCATTGGGGCCTTAAACAAACCATCACTGGACTCCAGCATTCCTGCAGGGGAGCCCGTGGCCATATCTTGCCGCCCCATTGAAGAGGAGCGGGGTGATGGTGCATTCATATCAGCCCGGTACTGCCCCGGGCCCGAGGGTGAGGAGACCATCGCTGAAGGGGAGGAAGATGAACCATATTCCGGGCGGCCCATCCCCTGCTGGCATCGGAAGGGATCTCCATAGTGGGGGGTGTGCGGAGGAGAGAAGAGAGGCTCCCCAGGTCCACCAGCCCTTGAATGAGGACTTTGTGGGGGTCCTAAGGACTCCAGAGAGCCTTGTTGCATCTGAAGCTGTTGACTCTGCTGCTGTTGTTGTTGTTGTTGTTGTTGTTGTTGCTGCTGCTGCTGCTGCTGCTGTTGTTGTTGTTGTTGTTGTTGCTGCTGCTGTTGCTGTAATTGCGATCTGAAATAGGGGTCTACCTGCTGGGCCCGACGGGGAGTGCCAGGGGTCCCTGGTTGCATGTCGAAGGGGCCGGGTGCCGGCCGTCCCTGAGGTGGACCCTGTGGGCCAGGAGGAGGATAACCTGAGGAGTTGGCCTGCAAGGGGCTGGTCCCGGCCTGGGAGAAGGGGGTGGAGGGCTGTGAGTGGGTATGTGGGGACTGAGGAGGCAGCTTGGCAAACGGATCTGTCCGGATCTCGGCAGAGCCTGGGGTCTTCAAGGGTCCGTCCGGAAAAAAGGCGGAAGAGGAGCCGTGGTTTGGAGGGAAAGGAAAGGGGCTCTCGGCGGAGCTGGGCTGGGACGGGGTGGAGACGGAGCCTGAGGGTGGAGGGATCTGGAGATGGAGAGTTGGCCGTTCGCCCTTCACACGTCCTGGTTCTGTCTTGATTGGCCGGCACACCTGGCTCTCTGCCTGCTTTAAGAAGCAACAAGTGAGAGTTCAGAGAACAAGCAAGCAAACATTGTCCATGAATAGCATGGGTGCTTCCTTTTCGTTTCTATCAATAGTCGGCTGTGACGTACCTTCTGTGCCTTATTGATGCGCTGAGATGCTCTGTTATCTTTGGCCTTTTGCTAAAGGACAAAACAAACAACAAGGTCAAGCAACCAACTGAGGTAGAAAAATTAAGAAACATGATCTTCAATGATCATATTTCAAACAATGTAAAGATGGAAACTGGGAATTTAAGAATAGACAGAATACCTTCCTTTAAATAAAACACCATGAATTTGTTTGAATTGCCCTCACCAGCTATAAAATCCTACTACTGCACCTCGCCTCAAGGGTTAAAGATAGCCTTAGGGTTAAACAGCCTTATCTTAACAGTGGATATAACCATTTGTCATGTAAACTATGTCCAAAACTATTTTCACAAGTATGAGACGATGACTTTCCTGTATGCATAATTTGTCACGCTCATTTCATAATTGTTTACTGGTACAATCGGTAGAAGACTCCTTCCAATCCTAGGAAATGACAACCTACCAGAAATGGAACCTTGTCAGCAGCGGAGACCTTCCTCCAGATTTTCATGATCTGTTTGCAGCGACTCGCCCAGTCTGTGGCAGAATTAAACGACACAACAGCGGGGTTCATCCATCATTCTACAGAAGCATCAGCCTTTAGCTTCTACTTTAAGCAGAGCTGCCGAGCGGTCCCTTATACAAGCTCACCTGGGTAGTCCTGCTTGAGCGTGGGGAAGTTGGTGTTGGCGTAGAGCACGGGGGAGATGGTGGACAGCTCCCCCAGCTCCTCGTCCTTCTCCCAACGCTGGAGGCTGCGCTGGTTGTAGGAAAGCCCGTCGCCCTCTACCTCGGTGGGGGTGGGTGGAGTGGAAGGGGTGGCCGGGGTAGAGGGCGTGGCCCAGGGACTTTCCTCTCCCCCGTCTGGACTGAACAGCCCTCCACGGTCCCTAGAGATAATAATAATGTACAAAGATAAGGTATTATTGTTTTAAGGATAAGGATCCAATGGAGGTTTCTATGATAAACACGTGGGAGTAAAAGGTATGAGTAAAGTGTAAGAGTAATGTATGAGTAATATGTACCGCATGTCAAAGAATGGAGACTGTGAAAGGCCAGGGAAGGTGTCAATCACTCCAGCTGAGGGCAGGGACCCTGGAAGATGTCAAAAACCATTTTCAGACTTAACATAAAGCAATCAGTTTTATTTTACCTAAACAGAGATGTACATTCTTAGCTAAATATCCTCAGTAACAGTAATATCAATAACTATAATAATATCAACATGAAAATCAATCTCAAATAAATACATTGTCTTAAAACAATACATTCTCACAGTAAGTAGCAGTCATTATTGTGGTGTAAAACTGAATTGCATTGCTGTGCACACCTGAGAGGAGAGGTCTCTGTGGCAACGAGTTGCGGTTGAGCTCTCCTTTACTGCCCTCTAAAATGGGCTTCATGCCCTCCAGAGTAGAGCCGTCCGACACCCCCAGCACCTTGCGGAAGAACTGCTCCGAATCTTGGCTCTCCATGCCTTGTGGAAGACCTGACGCACGAAACAAACGTTATCCCCAGTGGAGACCACCAAGTTCCTAAAGACTTCCAACATCTACACAAAGACACCAACGTTAGTCCTATTTACCGTCACTTTTCTCTGCATCAGAGCCGTGGGGATCCGAGGAGGGCTGCTCCTTCACAGATGAGGAAGGCGTGGAAACTCCTGGAACGACATGATGGTTAAATCCGATCATCACTCACGGGGTTATAAAAACCGAGCCCCAACAGACGGTAGCCAGCAGAAGTCTCACTCACTTGCTCCCTCTCCCTGAGTCTGGGGTGTGTCCACCACCTCGTGCTTGAGAGGCAGAGTAGCCTCCATCACCCGATCCTGGGCTTCAGCTTAGGGGGAAATCAAATAAAAGCGTCACCAAAGTGAGCGCCAACCGTTTGATATAACTCAATTGACGGAGGCATCCTTGATTGCATGTCAAGTAAGAAGGGGCACGTACCCTCTTGGGTTGAAGGTTTAAGCCCCGGCAAGGCTGGCTCAGGGGGTCGGGAAGGGCACATGCCCGGCCTCTGGACCGGAGGTATCATGACCGCCTTCTTACTCATATCAATGAGTGTCTTGCCAAAGAACGCCTCCTGTTATAACAAAGAGTTAGGGAGGTGATAGGGTTGTGCCACTGGGCTGTGTGCGAACAGAGAGACAGAGAGCGTAGAACGTACCTGGAGATATGCAGGGAACATGTCCTCAAGTTTGCTCTTCTTCCTTCCCCGGCGTTTCTTCTGCTCCTCGCCCTCTGCCGGCTTAGGGTCCATGATGTTGTCCGTGTCTGGATGGGGACCTGGAGGAACATGAGGATATTGAGAGAAGCCTGTCCATCTAAATAGTCACTGTTTATAACAAGCACTCTTGTTAAGGTCACTGACCCTCCTCAATAGTTCTCTCCAACGGCTGTCCATCCAAAGTGGTCTCCCCAGCCAGCTGGGCGAAAAATCCTTTCTTGATCCTTGTGTGACATTTTCTCTGGCGCACCATGAAGCCACCAATCCCTGAAAGACAAGGTAGGCGAGTGACATGGGAGCACTGTACCCGGTAGCGTACGCCGAGCACACGGTTGTAGTAAACAGTGGATTGATTGTACTGGTGCTCACCAGGTCGGTAGGGTTTCCTCTTTCTCTTCTTGCTGTCCTCCGTCTCCTCTGCACCACCCTTGACTCCATCACAGTAGCCCAGGCCTTCACCGCTGCCCTCCGCGCCCAGCTCTCTCTCGGGGCTCCCTGGTGGCTCCGTCTTAGTCTCGCAGTCCATCGGCTCCCCGCAGCCTAACAGACGGAGGGGAAGAAAATAATGGAACTTGATACGGGTGAGTTCACAAAAATGAAACCGCATTCATAAAAAATGGATTATAATACTTTGTGTATTTGGTTGTAATTGTGTATCTTTATGTTTTGGGGTTTCTTATAAAAGGAAGTAGAGCGCCAACCTTTGCCCTCGTCGCCATCCCCTTCCCCCTCTTTGAGCTCCAGGCCGTCGCCCCCCTCCCCACAGAGGCCTCCCAGGCGGGAGCGCCGCTGCCTCCTCTTGTGCAACGGGGACATGGAGATGCTGCGCAGCAGGGACATGCCCGACTCCGTCAGCCAAACGCCCTCCAGCCGGTAGAACTGGGGCTCTGGGGAGACACGCGGCGGTCATGACATCAACTGAAATAAGCATACGTGGATAACGTCCCAACAGTCGCGTGACCACTCACCTGGCTCCTTGATCTTTATGGATGCCATGATGGCAGACTCCACCACTACAGAAAATAAAGAAATATGGTTGACAGTGAGGGGGAGATTATTTTGTTGGCACTATGAACAAACAGCCATTCAAATTTTTCCCCCCATATATACACACCCGCGGCGATGGTTCAGCCACTTACCTACGGGCTTGGGAACGTAGGGAGTGCAGGACGTGCACGCAAAACCCTCATCAGAGGCCTGCTCTACCTCGTCCTCCGTGTACAGACTCTCGCACACCGCGTGGACCCATCTACACAAGGGAACACATCCGTCTCAACACACGACAACAATGATGCATTCCCCGCCCGTCTTCATTTGTGGAAGTCTAATGAGCCGTGGCTCCGTCTACACTGGGTTTTAATGAGCTGCCCACCGGTCGCAGTGCTGACACTGCAGCAGAAGCTCCTCCTCCATGAAGTTCTCCCTGCACACGGGGCAGGTGACCAGGCTGGCGCAGGGCCCACAGTGCGTGTAGTTGTTCTGCCACTCGCAGTGGAACCCTGGCGAGTGGGAGCCACACTGCACGCAGCTCACACACCTGCGGTCACATGCAAATCACATTGTTTATTATTACGACGCGTGAAGGGTGCAGGAACCACAGTTGGTGGTGGGGACACATTTTCCATTGTGGCCAAAGACACCTGCGAAGGAGAAGTGGGCCATCGACGTGGCTATGGCCTATATGATTTACATAATATTCAAATTGTCAAGCATTCATTTCCATTTGTCCTGAATCAAAAGGAGTTAGTGGGAGGGTTTGTTGGCCCTTACCATTTACACTTCCATCCGCCCTTGGGGACCGTGTGCAGGGGCGGGTCCAGGCAGTACGTGTGGTAGCTTACGTCGCAGTCGTCACACAGCAGCAGGCGCGAGGGGTCCGAGGCCTTCCCACACACCTCACACACGATGCACTCCAGGCAGCGCCAGCCCTTACGGAGCATCATCTTGGTGATCTGGAGAGGAGGGTTTACAAGTTGGTGTGATTGAGTGAGAGAGTGAGAGGGTGAGATATAACGGTGATAAGAGCGTGAGAGAGTGAGTGAGTGTTACCTTGCTGTTCACGCAGTACGGATGGTAACACTGTGCACACTGAGCACAGGCCAGCAACTGTCCCTCGACTCCCTTCCCAAAACTGCC